>JASVEL010013823.1:0-71266 GCA_032618575.1 Nicotiana noctiflora
GAGTATTAGTTATGCATAAGATAATATCAGATAGGGTGTAGGGTGTATAACAACTAATGCATTGGTTTAAAAAGTGCACCAAACAAGGTACTCCCTACGGTCCATAATAAGTGACCAATTTACTTTTGGCACGTCCATTAAGAAAATACTAAATTCTATATAAAAATATCCAGTATGACTAAAATACCCTTAATTAAATATTTAGGTGAGGAGAATGAAAATTTTTTAAGGATATGTATAAAAAGGTAATTTGGTAAAAATAAATTGAGTCTTTCTTGATTATATAAATGGATACTTATTTTGGACAAAAATAAAAAAATAAATAGGTCACTCATTGTGGAGTGGAAGGAGTATTATTAATACACAAAGCTAATGTATACATGTAATGCATCCTACCAAACGATCCTAATTTTGTTTGACTCGAAAGATACTAATTATTTTACAAGTGAAAACAATCAAAATGAATCAAAGGTAAATTATAATCGAAGATAATGAGACCTAGAGATATGTATTATATTTGTTATTATTTCCAATAGATTGGATGAGAGAGAGAGAGAGAGAGAGAGAGAGAGAGAGAGAGAGAGAGAGAGAGAAAGAAAGCTTGTTCCAAAAAAAATCAGATCCTTTTACAATATTGAGATCCTTCTTTTTATAACATGAGAACCTCCTTGAAATAATATAATAATACATAGATTGATCACACTCTTTTGAGGAGACGATAAGACCGGTGGTACACTTCACCCCGACATTCTTAGGTCGTGCCCTTACTTCGGTTAGCATGTATTCATTGGTCGTTGCTACCAACATAGGGACGTAGTGGGCAGAATTTGACCCCATACAATTAGTCCCTTTGTTCGTTGGTGACGAATCGAAGTGCGTCCCCGATGGACGGAATCATAAACCTTGTTTTGGGAGAATTTGACCATGCTCGAAGACGGCAACACGAACGAGTGATCATTTGAATTTATTGAAATGTTGGCGCGCAATCCCTTTCTTAGAGTGATGTCATCACACGCATGCGTCATCATCACGCGTGTTCCCGAGGCATTACAAAAGGCATTTTGATGCTCGGTTTCCCGCGCCTGTTTGAACCTCGCCTCTTTCATTTCAACTCCACCCAACCATATAAATAGGGAAAGGGTTTAACTTAATCCAACTTCCAATAATTTGCAAGCATTTTCCGACCTTCTAAGAGAGCACTCACTTTCTTCAAAAATCCACCATTTCTCAGAAAATACACTTTCACTTGTGTCGTACACCGCTCCCTAAACGAAAATCATGACAAAACCCATACGGGATAATATTTCAGGGGCTCGTGATAATATGACATACGATGTGCCACCTCCATCTGGCGGTGATAAGGGAAAAAGGGGAGAGGACCTCACCCCTTTTACCATGGACAACGTGCTACCGAAGCAACTTCTTGTTAGGAGGGACTTCCAAAAGGACTCCCCCGAGCAACCTTTGGAGAAGTCTGAGTTAATGCAGGATGACTTAGATAGTCTTCGCGCGTCATTCGACATACCTGCTCATATGGAGATGGTCTTGCGGGAACGGATTATGCAAACATCCACAGACTGGGATATTGCACGTTTTATGAATATCCTTTTTAATCGGTTATGGCCTTCCCATCTTTCCTTTGGCGGAGGGGCTTTGCCGCTTTTGCAACATGTGTCCATATTAACTTACTCCGTACACCTTAAAGATATGTAGGATAATGTCTATATATGCAGAGCTGGCTAGGTGCGAGATCTCTGTCCACCACCTTTTGTAGTTATTCAGCGCCAGCTATCCAAGGGGTACTATGTTGTATTTAAAGAGCCATGGCTCGAATGGGCTGGTCGTCTAGACCGATGATCGGGCTAACCGCAGTTATTGGCATAAGTACTTCTTTATCAGAATGGAGCATCTGGTGTCTAGCACCGTCGAGTTCATAGAGAGGTGGAATTCACAACATAAGTGTTTCCATACGTCGAGTTCATTATTGTATGTGACCTTAGCGATTTTGGTCGTACCATCATTATAATTTTTCCTTTTATTTTTCAGCAATAGCTTACACACCCTGATTCATCACTGATATCAAGTAATGGGTAGTCGGTTTGCTGCCTTACGCAGCCCGCACATGATCCGAGTTACTTCAACGCTACGGCCCCATGGGCCCTTCAGGTATTTCTTCGACTTTGATCGGTCGTTTCCACAAACTTTATCAACTGAACTATTTGTATCGACATGTCGAAATGTTCCTAAGAAGAACGCGATGGTACCTACCTCCGCTAGATCAGATGTCGGCTCGAATGTTCAGGAGATACTTTGCAAATCTATCAGGGAGGGTGTGCCCATAGTTCCTTTACAAGAGGTTACGCCTGTGGAGCGGCTACGAAAGAAGTGACACCATCGACATCATCTCTGCAACCTGTGGATGAGCCTTCCAAGGGCGAGGAGCTGAGGGGAGAAAAGGGCGGAGGCTTGAAACGGGTAAGGCCGTGGTGATTGGGGATGAAAAGAGTAACATGCCTCATCAAACATATAGACTTGTCTTTATGACTGACGCTATTCGTTCAGGGAGGCCGGCCTATCAAGCAAGTGCTATTGTCGGTACCAGCTCTGTTCATGTTGCTGAGGGTGGCTCGACACCTATCGTTGGTAGGGATGCTGAGGGATCAGACCTTGTGGCGTGGAGGCGGCATGAGGGTGCCTCTGACATAAGGCTGATGTATTTATCTATTAGGTCGGGATCCTGCTAGTGTCACGCCCCAAATCGGGTCTTTCCTAGACTCCATTTGGACGGAGGTCAGAAGTTGGGTAGGTCCGTTGAGATCGTCCTCGTTGACTCTTACCTTGGCGCAGTAGGCATTGTTTATCTCGTTCCAGGTGATTGGAGGATATTTCATGAGACGCCTTAGTAAATTTTTGGTCTCCCCCGACCCACTTCTGCTTAGCCCATTCTAGAAAGCGGCTATCGCCATTCCTTCAGATACATTCAGATGGGTCATTCTTACATGGCTGAACAGGGCGAAGAAGTCCATGATCCCTTCGCCAGGCAATTGCTAATGGCGAATATGTCATTCACCCTCGCCTCTGCTTTTTTGGCTCCGTCATGAGCGGTGATGAACTTGTTTTCCATTTCCTCGAACGTTTCTATGGAGCGCGCAGGTAACTGTGAGTACCAAGTTAGGGCTCCGCCGGTTAGGGTCTCTCCATACTTCTTCAGCAATATGGATGATACTTGTTCTTTTGCGAGGTCGTGGTGTAACCTCTTTTCTATATTGTTTCTCGATAAAACAAGCGACGTCTCTTTTTGGCAGAAGTTTTGGGCCACCTGGCATTTTATCTACCCTTTCTTGGTGTGCTTTCATTTGGCTACGACACATTTTGTTTTTGTTCTCCATCTCCTCCATTTTTCTGTAAAGGACTGTGAGGGTGTCATTACCTGCATCACTAACATTGTGAGTAATACCTGTTGGGGGAGGGGGAGAGTGTGTTGTTCATTAGCTGTTGATGCGACACCAGTTCTTGTTTCAACTCTATTCTGCCTTCGAGTTGTCTTGTCGAGTAAGATGGTTAGCGTATTTGTCAACCATGCCTCAAGTAACTTTTTCACTGCAAGTGGTGCTTCTTTTATCGTGGACGTAGAGGAACCCTTTCCGTGCGAGGTCGTGAGGTGGAGGCAAGTTTTTTTGCCTGGGAGAAGTGTTTGGTTTATGTCTTCACTCTCCATTTCGTCTACTTCATTAATGGTGTTGAGGAGGTTGGCGGTGAGATCGGCTATCTCCTTTCTCTTTACCTCTCCATTGCCTTCCATATCAGATTTGTGCAAACAAGGAAATACGAGATTTTGGAAAGTTTTGTGCGTTTTTTTAGATTTAGAAGAAACTAAAATTTTAACTAGAAAATTCCTTACGGACAACGCCAAATTGTTTGACCAAAAAACGTTAAGCTTTTTGTTAAACTAATTAAATAAAATGATTATTGCTAGATTCTAGTTAAATATAATAAGTTTTAGATCCATGTTGATGGATATCAATAATATAAAAACCACATTTAAGGCTATTAAATATCAAGGAGGTGTTTGATGATATTGTTATAAGTGAATAAGGGGATAGTGACAAACAATAATATGATAAATGACAATAAAGAGAATGATTTACCAAAATATTCAATGAGGTGGATGATTCTCATTCTAATAGAGATGTAAGGTAACCAAATGTGGGAATATAAAGAACTTTATCACATGTGATGTGAGAAAGTTTGAGACAAACAACAAATCAATTTTGTGTAAAGATAAGGTTGTAGTTACTTGAGAATTAACTTTTCCAGATAGAGATTATCATATAGAATATTACACACCCTTTTCTTTCTCTCTCTTCCTACTTATATGAGACATATCCATTACCTACTGAAAGTACAAGTGCAGAGAATATTCCTTTAAAATATCTTATTGCTAAACTAGCCGTTTTGGCCGATATGAGTGCTCGACCTCGACCTTCGCTGCTCGGCTCGCCTATGTTACTTCTTCAGCATGACCTTGGCCTAATTAATTCTTGATTACCCTCTTTTAGACGAGATCTCCTTGATCAGATTTTGACCCATACAGTAAGTAACATACAAAAATTACTTCTAAATAAAGTTAGTTTGACCATGAAGTAAAGCAATACCACGAAAAGAGGAAATAATATATTTTCTGTAGATTGACTTCAAATCATTTGGAAGAAATAATTACATACTTTGTATATCTTCAAAATGAGAACTGAAATTAAAACAGAATTGTTTCACAAGTAATTATGCCTTTTTTTTCTTTCTTACAAACAGAGAGCAAACGAAAATACAGAAACTCAATTTATATTCAAAATTGAGCAAGCTATTCGCATAAAACCGTTGCAAAATGAGAGATATAAATTACAGTAATGGTTTTCTAATCACTGTTTGCAAGATCGGCGTTGTGACGCACGGAATAGTAACCTACTGAGCTTTGACTTAGTTATTCTGGGAGGAATTTCATCATTATCCACTTCTACTGAAAGAAGGTTTTCATCCCCAGATAACTGACCATGCATATTCAAGCCATTTTCAAGTTGTATGGCTTTTTCCATTGTTCCAATTATTTTTCCAAAGCAAATATATCTACCACAGGCTCCGTAGTCCATATCTTCATAAGCATAAATATGTGCTTCTGCCACTTTGCTAACATCTTCAGTTGCTAAAAGTCCTTGCCGTAGCATGAAATGACCACCTATAATTAACATTTGTTCGAGTTAGCAAATGAATGAATCAATCAACTACGTCCTCTATCTATAATCAGTTCGAGGTCAGGTACTTAAAGTGAGTTCTCAATCCATATATAACTAGTTTGAGATTGCCTTCTTTTCGAGTCAAGAAGACGAGATCAAGCATGCTCATGGTCGAGCCACCTTGAATTCCCAGCTTTATTGCCACTTAATTTTGGGCTCAACCAGTTTGTTCCTAGCAATGGAACTATTATGTTTACAAATCTTGAGTCCTGCTAGTACAGGCTCCCAAATGTATATAAGGTTAAGGCCTAGTCCCCCTTAGACAACTTCTCTTTTCGCACGGTGGCAATAAAATCGTGACTCATCTTTCAAGTTCTAAAAAAAAATAGTCGAGATTGGAGTCTTACACCTAAATGATGGGAAAAAGCAGTTGTCATTTGAAAGTAAGGCTCTTCTCCTGTTTTATGAATCCTGCAACTCTCTTTACTGAGTGAGACTTCATCTATATCTTTACTAGTGGTTTTTCTTTCATTCAATCATCACTTCTTTATTCCAATCTCCAATTTAATTGGGTAAAATATAGGTAATAGATTCGTCTTGATTGATATGTTACCTTTGAGGTATGGAATAGAAGTTTCAAGGTGAGCATTTGGGAAAGATGGTGCCATGAGAAGTCCAGGACATAAACTAACAAGTTTCACCTTCATCTCCCTTGCTTTATCCCAAGCAGCCTTCTCTGCCCTGGTCTTGGCCAATGCTAGCCAAAGCTGTTTTCCATGAAAAAAAATTAATAGTCAATAAGATTAAAAAAGAGCTCCTCTCCTCTTAGCATAAGCGAATCCAGAATATAGAGTCAGTGATTCAAATGATCTTATTAAATGTATACGTCTGAATTATATTTGTATTCCCTCTGATTTTTAGACAAAATGAGGAATGAATGTTAACAAAAAGTAACAAGTACCTTGTTTTCTCTACAGAATGTCTCATCGCTCCAAGAACTTTCATCTATAAGGTTTGGCAGGTCATTGGCTTTCCAGATGCATGCAAGTAGAGACGAAGTGAAAATGCATCTTTTTATATATGCTGTCCTGCCACAAGCTTCTATAACATTCTTTGCTGCTTCTGTTTCAAGAAATGCCGTCCGTTCCTGGGACATATTGGCTTGTTAGCATACCTTTCGGATTTACACAGGTTGAATTTTGTTAGTAGAAAGTAAAACATTACTCAGGCAGAGCTGCGCCTAAAGGAATTTAAAGAACTTTCTCTCTTTTTTAAATACATTTTTCAGTAGTTTGATGTGTATAAAGGAGGTTGAAGAGAAATTGTTGCTTCAATTATTCAACGGGCGGATCCAGAATTTAATTTGATTGGCTCAACTTTAAATTCTCATTAGTGAATCCGATGCACTTCTGAAATTATGAATTAAGACTTCAAAGTTCAATATTTTTTGAAACATTAGTTCAAATATGTTTACACTCTTTGTGGAAAATACTCGATTAGTTAAAACCGAGAAAACCAGGCCCCATCCGCCTCATCCTAACCAGGGTACAACACTACAACAATAGCAACAACAAACACAACTTAATCCCATACGTGGGGTCTAGGGAGGTAGTGTGTATGCAGCCTTACCCTTACCTTATAAAGTCAAAGAGATTATTTCCGATAGACTCTAACCAGGATACAAGACTAAAGAAGATAAATATTTTAGAGTTGGGAAATATCACATACTAAGTACCAAGTAGTAGACTATATAATATGCAATGCAGAGGAGAAAAATATGACCAACCGTGTATCCAGAGATCCCATGTGGATCAATAAAAGATGATGTGTGGAATATAGCATGGCAACCTCTAAAAGCACTACAGAGGCTCTCTAAATCACCCATTCTTGCCACCACAACACTTTCCAATTGCTCCATTTCTTCTCTCATCAGCTCCTTCATGTCCTCAAGATTAGCTGTTCAAAAGGAAATAACTTGGAAATATTAGCAACAAACACCAAAGATAAAGAAGGGCTAGCTTCAAATTCTGCCATCAACAAAATATTCAACTATATACACAAGTAGGAGGTCACGGAGCCTTGGTATAATTAGTAAAGTTGCTGCTATGTGACAAGGAGGTCTCACGAGTTCAAGCTGTGGAAATATCCACTTGGAAAAATGCAAGGTAAGGCTGTGAACAATAGATCTTTGTGGTCTGGCCCTTTCTCGGAGCCCGTACATAACAAGAGCTTAGTGTACCGGGCTGTCCTTTTTATATACACAAATAGGAATTGCACAAGTACACAACTAATTAAGGAAAAGGGGTTGCTAGTACCTTGATTTTGAATGGTAACTCGAACAAGGTAACCATATGCTAAAAGCTTCTTGATCAAGTGAGAACCAAAGTAGGAGTTTCCACTGGTGACACAAATAATTTTCCTGTCTCTTGCATTCAGACTGCAGCTAAGATCACTAGAAAAGCACATTCCATGATCATTCCTCTGCTTTAGTAGCTCTATTGGTAAGGACATTGCTACCTCCATATCTCTCTCTCTGCAGCTCAGAATTTGAAGTTTTCTTGTGTTCAGAGCCTTAAGCTACCTGACACTTAAGTTGATATAGTAAGAGTGTGGCTTTCTTGAACTTCTAAAAGATACTAGTATATATAGTTAATACTAGCTAAAATACTAAAAATAGTTAAGATGGCAAGAAAGAAGAGGTGATGTGATTGTATTGAAGTATTTAATGTCAAGCAGAAAGTTAGGTTGTGTTTGTGGATATAAGTGGCCCCAAATTCTGCAGTTTAGGAGGTTTCAGTCTCACTCAAGCAGTATATATAAACTGAATTTCAAAGATTTAGCTAACACCTTAAACTAGATATTAGACCTTGGGAATAATTTAGATTAGGGTAAGAGATGTATAATTAATTACAATTAAGGAGGTAGGTTTGCCAATCAGGTTCCCCATCTACACCTAACCAACATATTAGTCGTTGATTAAAGTATGAAGTCTTGGATACTTCTGTCTAATTCAAGGAAAATTCAAGGTAAAGTTTGGCCAAGGGTCTTATGTGTCCACTCTAGGATCATATTTTTTAATGGAAAATGTTAAATCTAACTACAATTTGAAAAAATAATTTTTTATAAGGCAAAACGGTAGCTTACGTGGAGACTGCAAAATCGTCCAAAAGAAAAGTCATCCAATTGATGCAACAGCGACACTCATTTAATGCTAACCGGTAGGGTTTGTGGCTTTTGAATCTTACACATCCTACCTTCTTTCAAATCACAATCTATTCTACGTAGCACTGCTTTAGTCATTAGATTGCAATTCGAGAACATTGAAGATTCTTTTTACAACTTCAATCAACTAAACTTTGACCTACATTGCACGTTCTTTTTTAAGTCAATCCTCCAATTCGTATGATTAGGGATGACAAAATGGTTAAAAAAAAAAAGTTAACCACCCATATTATTCATTAAAAAATGGGTTGGATAATGAACTTTTTAAAAACGAGTCAAATATGGATAAGAACCATATTATCCATTTAAAAAATAAATAACCAATGAGTCTAACTTTTACATTTGTAAAGCCTCAAATTGGGGTTCCTCATATTAGCAGTTTCTTCTCCAAAAGGTGATCATATACAAGAAGTGATGGATAATATGTGTAACCTATATTATCCGCCGGTTAACCTGTTTTTTATCCGTATTAAATATGGGTCAGTAAAATTCAATTTATTTTTTTCAAAATTATCATTATGTGCGTATCCCTAAAAAATCATTACTTCTCACATTTAAAAGAGAAGTAAGTGCTACTATAACTATAGTGCAATATTTAATGAAGGATAGATTAGTTATACATATAAGTCAAGTTAATGACATGATTAATTAACAAAATAAAGAGTCAGTTTCTCGGTTATTGAATAATAATATCTATAGGGACAAACTTTGGTTGGTCAAAATAGCTACACCGAACAATTGTTTGTCCTTAAAGAATTCCATGAGCCTCCAGAAGCGTGTATCTGCATTTGGTACCTTTAAACCTCGTGAAATTCCAACTCAGAACAAACAAGGCCACAATTAGTTAGCATGTATTTTAAGTCAAACGAACTCTTGATTAATATATCTACATTGTATGAATAGAATGTTGAATTTCGCAATGCTACAAAACCAATTGCTTGCCGTGTGATCTAGTAAAGACAACAAAAAGGAGTTATAAAAGAATGCAAATTTCAACGCTAGCCAAAAAAGGAACGAATAGAATAAGAGACTTTTGAGAATTATAAAGCAGTAAATAAGTTTGTATTTAAGTGTGATATCAATGATATTTTGTGTCCTTACAAATGTCGAGGCCTCGTACTTTTATAGTTGATTTTCTAGGAAAAGGTGTAATGCCTTAGCCTTAATGAGGCAATTATGAGCATTAAATGACATTAAATGAAACGTTACACAATTATTCCTATTCAATGTCGATTCGATAACGTATTTGACATTCAATATTGAATTTGGACTCCTTAATACCATCAATTTCATATCTTCAATACCTTCTGACCTCCTGACTTTAATTAAGTTAAATAGATACGAGACTCGTACCATTTGAATAGCATCTCGTGTCTATTTAACTTTCTTCTCCTCGTATCTGATATCAGCCGTGCCTCTTAACTGATCATCTTGTTTTGACCATTTGACCAGTCCACGTGTCATGCCACGTCACCTTCAATACAAAACCAATTGCTTGCCGTGTGATCTAGTAAAGACAACAAAAAGGAGTTATAAAAGAATGCAAATTTCAACGCTAGCCAAAAAAGGAATAGCACAGTGATTTATACAGTGTAATTACATGTCAGATCTCTCAGTGAGTTATGGTATATTCATTCCAAGATTGTGAGAAACCACCACTTGTCGTCGCGAATTGCTCGGATTTTGCACCAGGTGGGAACACTAGGGCAATATTTGATTATAAGCCGTTGAACACTCAACTCCTATAGCTGCTTTGGGAGTAATTGAAGAAATCTGAACTGTATTCTTGACTTCCAAAGGCCATTCTTTGAAACATTCTTATCTGTGCAGATTGTTCCCTTGAATCAAAAATTTCACTTTGTCCAGGTTTCATTCCATTGGACAGATCTGACAGCTCATCCATGGAATCTAGAGCTCTAACCACCTGGAACGAGAAGAGAGACCGACAATGCAATAAAATTAGGATTGCAACATAATGAATAATAAACTTCCTAACGCAAAAAGCCAATTTTAAGGGCCACATCCAGCGTGGGGTGCTCGTTGTGGTCCAGTTTCCAGTACACAAATATTTTGAGCGCCAGGTCCAGCGCCCCATGCTGCCCTAGACGCTCGGGTCGCTAGAGTATCCTATTCTGACTTGGACTCGGTTATTTTCACCTCAACAACAACTACCCAGTAAAATCTCACCGGGTGGGGTCTGGGGAGTTAATGTGTACGCATACCTTACCCCTTCCCGATAAGGCAGAGAGGCTATTTCCGTAAGACCCTCGGCTCAGAGAATTAGAAAATAAGAAAAGACAACTCATTAATAACTCAAATAGCAACCGTAATAGTAATGAAAGCATAACGACCAAAAGATTAAGGACATGCAATAAAACTAACCAGTATCTAAGGCCCAGGGCCAATATAAACAGCAAGTACAGAGTGTATTTAGGTCATGTCCTACCTTCCTATCGCACTCGTGAAAAATACTGGCTTTTTGTTATTGTTATTGTTGTTATAAGGCAAAACGGTAGCTTACGTGGAGACTGCAAAATCGTCCAAAAGAAAAGTCATCCAATTGATGCAACAGCGACACTCATTTAATGCTAACCGGTAGGGTTTGTGGCTTTTGAATCTTACACATCCTACCTTCTTTCAAATCACAATCTATTCTACGTAGCACTGCTTTAGTCATTAGATTGCAATTCGAGAACATTGAAGATTCTTTTTACAACTTCAATCAACTAAACTTTGACCTACATTGCACGTTCTTTTTTAAGTCAATCCTATTTTTTTTATTCAATTTTTTTTTATTTTGTCTGGTACATAATAAGCGACTATTTTACTTTTGTATTTTGATCCAAAATAAATATTCATTTATATGTGTTTGTGATGTAAAATATACTATATGCTACGAAATAGTCAAGTTGTGCAGAAACTCCAAACAGCATAGCAATAAAAGAATTGCAAATGTGATAAGTTGACATGCAAATATGATAAATGTAAGTAGAATTAATTAAGGGATAATTTCACATAAATACAACTCACACATTTAACTTACAATATAATAGCTCAGTTATAACTTTACAAATCCGTAGCCCAAAAATAATCGGCTAATATTTGAAAAAATAATATTTTCTAGCTTTTTTTACTCGGCAACACGGTTTAATCAGGACAATTAGAGGGATTTAGATGAAGTCATGAGATTTTCTAATTCTTCCGTCATATAATTTTGATATTTCTCCCCAATTTATCTTTACTGTTGTAAGTTGTCCCCCAATTTTTTGCTGATTTTACTTATATGCTAAAATTTAAAAACAATTGCTGCAAGTTCGAGATTTGACGGAGAATCAACAAAGAAAGTAGATTTATACATGAATTATTTCAGAAAAGGGAAGAAAACATGAAACAAAATTTTGATATTTCTCCCCAATTTATCTTTACTGTTGTAAGTTGTCCCCCAATTTTTTGCTGATTTTACTTATATGCTAAAATTTAAAAACAATTGCTGCAAGTTCGAGATTTGACGGAGAATCAACAAAGAAAGTAGATTTATACATGAATTATTTTAGAAAAGGGAAGAAAACATGAAACAAAATTAATTTGATTATACATATGCAGTACTTGTATAATGATGTATAACTATGTATAAACTTGTATATGGAATCTATAATAATGTATATCAAAAGAATAAGAGAAATAGAAGAAGAAGATAAGTGATGTTATGAACATATATACATATTTATATATAATTATATATATTTATACACAATTATACACATTTATACATACTTATACAATAATGTATAAGTGTGTATAAATAGTGGTTATACAATATTTATATTAGAACACATCTTATGTTCAATATTACACCTCTATTTCAGTATTAAAATATCAAAAGAAAGTTTTTCAGAGGAAGTTAGATCTGAAAATTAAAGAGGAGAGAAGATGGAGATGGAATTTTTTATAAAAGAAGATAAAGCTGGAACATCATCCGAAGAACTTGAAATTGTCTGAATACAATACAAGACCTCTTTTTCAATCTCCGATGACTTCACTCACTT
This sequence comes from Nicotiana noctiflora, assembly GCA_032618575.1. Taxonomy (NCBI): domain Eukaryota; kingdom Viridiplantae; phylum Streptophyta; class Magnoliopsida; order Solanales; family Solanaceae; genus Nicotiana; species Nicotiana noctiflora. Next base: position 12,497 of record JASVEL010013823.1, read on the forward strand.
CATCATCGACCTATTTACCTTGAAAGTTGAAGGAAAAAAATAGATCTGCAAGTCTTCAACCTCTTTCCAGCAATTTGAGACGAAACAAAAAATTATTAATGGAGGATAAACACATTTTGTCTTAAAAAAAATTCACTTTGCACAAAAAAAAAGAGTACTCTAAATAGAAATAGCGATTTAGTCTCCTTCAGGAGATGTTTAATACAGTAATGGAAAATGCCTTTGTGTTAGGTTGAATGAGAGAATTGACTGCCGAAGTTAAAAGAGTAAGAAGCATTTGGATATAGATTTTGGTGAAAAGTTGAAGAAATAACAAAGAAGAATAAAAGAGGTTGTCACTAGGTTAAATAATGAAAATGGGCTATGCATTATCTACAAAATGGGCTATGCCGGGTAAAGTTCTAAAATATGGGCTATTTTGTGTTTTAAAAATGAGCCAACTGACATATGATGTAATTCTGTCTAATTTTACACTATTTCGGTCCACAATAAATAATTAATTTTTTTATTATTTTAATCTAAAATAAAAAAAAATTTAGTAATAGTTTTCTAAAATTGCCCTTATATGTGTATCCCTAAAAATTTATTTACTCCTCATATTTGAGAAGAGAAGTAATGCTACTATAACTATAGTGCAATATTTAATGAAGGATAGATTAGTTATACATATAAGTCAAGTTAATGACATGATTAATTAACAAAATAAAGAGTCAGTTTCTCGGTTATTGAATAATAATATCTATAGGGACAAACTTTGGTTGGTCAAAATAGCTACACCGAACAATTGTTTGTCCTTAAAGAATTCCATGAGCCTCCAGAAGCGTGTATCTGCATTTGGTACCTTTAAACCTCGTGAAATTCCAACTCAGAACAAACAAGGCCACAATTAGTTAGCATGTATTTTAAGTCAAACGAACTCTTGATTAATATATCTACATTGTATGAATAGAATGTTGAATTTCGCAATGCTACAAAACCAATTGCTTGCCGTGTGATCTAGTAAAGACAACAAAAAGGAGTTATAAAAGAATGCAAATTTCAACGCTAGCCAAAAAAGGAATAGCACAGTGATTTATACAGTGTAATTACATGTCAGATCTCTCAGTGAGTTATGGTATATTCATTCCAAGATTGTGAGAAACCACCACTTGTCGTCGCGAATTGCTCGGATTTTGCACCAGGTGGGAACACTAGGGCAATATTTGATTATAAGCCGTTGAACACTCAACTCCTATAGCTGCTTTGGGAGTAATTGAAGAAATCTGAACTGTATTCTTGACTTCCAAAGGCCATTCTTTGAAACATTCTTATCTGTGCAGATTGTTCCCTTGAATCAAAAATTTCACTTTGTCCAGGTTTCATTCCATTGGACAGATCTGACAGCTCATCCATGGAATCTAGAGCTCTAACCACCTGGAACGAGAAGAGAGACCGACAATGCAATAAAATTAGGATTGCAACATAATGAATAATAAACTTCCTCTCTGCAAAAAAGACTAATCACCTGGCTCATACGAGGCCTTTTTGGGCCTGAATGACGTACACAAGCTGCAGCTGCTTCAATCATCCGGAACATCTCACTTGCAACAAAGTTCTTTTCAAGCCTAGGATCTACTATATTTTCAAAATTTTCAGTCTCAAGTGCTTCAGCAAGCAAAGGTCGAGCCTACAAGATAGAAGGTAATATTCTCAACTTTCACTTAGCGAAGACACTAACCAAGTGACTATGAGAATAATGAATAAGCAAACAGGACAAACTTTCAAAACAGTTCCATCCCTAGTGTGAATAGTGATATTATTAGTCAGCAAGGATAAGAGCAGTATCACCCCTTCCTGATATTCTGTCTAAGGGTATTTAGGGGTACAGGGAATAAAAAGGCATGGGTTACTACATTTTATCCTGTTAGTTTAAAGTAAGGGATCAAAGAGAAGGTTAAAGATGGCACGTGGTCAGCGAATGGGAGCGCCGCATGGGAATGGGGTGCCTTATCTTTTCTTTTATTTGTTGATAAAGAGCTACCATGTCCTTTTCTTTTATAAACTTCAGCAGGTTTTCCTATGAACTTGTTAGTTTAAGAGCCTCTTCCAATTCAATTTAGGATAATCTCAAAAGAACAAGAAGCGCAACCCGTAAGTAATGGAGGTTGCATATTTCTAAACTAAAAAGGTAAACAGTACTTGGCCCAATCACATAGCTTGAACTTCATGTTTTGTTTTTGCTAACAAAAAGTGAGGATTTTATTGTCATCCTCTCCCAGGGTGATGGAACTTAGGGACGAAATTAGACTTCACAGCTACTCAATTAGCAGTACTAACAGAAAAAGAAATATTTGAGTGTAAACCACTGCCAGATAAACCTAGTAATCTAACTGAGTGGAAAGAAGTAGGAAAATTCTGTTGCTACCTGCTTCGCTTCCAAGAAAAGGTGAAATACAAGCTTGCAGTTAGGTGACCTTGCCACTTGAACTAGACATCATTTCCTAGTCAGTTTATACTAGTCTCAATAATGTTAGTGCTTTAGCATTTTGTTTTTTTACTGTCCTAGTTGTGCTATTCCTAAATCACTCAACATCTTATTAATAAATAAATTTCATTTTACTACATATCACTCCCAGCCAACTATCCATGAAACACGAAATATTATGTTTACACAAAAAACTCAAGTGAAATGAACTATCTCCTTTGACTCTCCATAATAGTTACAACTCCCTTCCCTTCAAAATACAAGATTTCCTTTGACTCTCCATGCTGGGCCCAGGTTTCAATATTTAGTTTCTCTTTAAGTCAGCATCAACATTAATCATTGCAGGAAATTAACAAAAACTAAAAATGTGAACTTACCCATTCAACCAGGCTTTCATCACCTAAGGGCTGAGATTGATCAACAGGTTTCCGCCCCGTAATAAGCTCCAAAAGCACAACGCCAAATGAATAAACATCAGATTTCTCCGTTAATTTTCCACTAGATGCATACTCTGGTGCCAAGTATCTGGAATCATTCATGTTAATATCAAGTAATCAGCTCAAGCATCATATACAACTAAAAAGAAGTCATTTCAATTAATATCAATTTAGCCCATTTCTTTGCGCAGGAAAACAGGGTCAATTAGAAAATCTAGGCGGGCCAATAGTTGCATAATGGCTGTGAGAGGCTGCGTAAAAACAACTGTTTGACTGAAGACTAAATCCTGCCCTCACACGAGCAGAAAGTTACTAATTGGAGGATGAAACCAACTTTAGGCTGTTCTTACAAGTGGAAAATCAATTTATATCATTATTAAGGTCAATTTACGGACTCCACTGAGGTTCAAAGAAAGGGAAGTGACATAGAGTAATAAAAGTTTTAAAAGTAAAAGCAGGTTTAGGATTACAGTTTGTGGAGATTACTTGTGGTGACTGCCAAAGGTGTTTAAGGATATTGTCAGTTGATACAAGATTGTAATAGCATATGAGGCCAAAATAGATTTCTTTTAAATAAGACTTAGCACACGTATGACCTACCCAAAGGTTCCCATCACACGAGTTGACACATGTGTATTGACATCACCTGCTAACCTTGCAAGCCCAAAATCTGCAACCTGCAAGGAGAAAATGCATTGAAAATGGCATAAAATGCATAAATTATGAGGCATAACGCATACGATTTTCTATACACCATTAAAGCATGGAACGCAAGAAATTTGGTTCAGTTGCCTAAATTCAACAAACAATGACAAGGTTGGATAAACTGGCATACCTGTGCTTCAAAGTTGATATCCAAGAGAATGTTTGATGATTTGATATCCCTATGGATAATGCGGGGATGGCCTGAGAATGACATAAGTAGCAAAATTTTAAGGATTAAATCAGTAAAGGATAATTGCATAAAACAACAATATGCTCTATTACCAAAGAAAGCCCGCGGCACATTACAACTTACAACAACAACAACAACCCAATATAATCCCACTTAGTGGGGTCTCGGGAGGTTAGTGTGTACACAGACCTTACCCCTACCGTGGAGTAGAGAGGCAGTTTCCAAATAGACCCTCGGCATCCTTCCCTCCAAGAACTTCCCACCTTGATTTTGGGGAGACTCGAACTCACAACCTCTTGGTTGGAAGGGGAGGTTGCTTACCATCAGAGCAACCCCTCTTGTCTTACATTACAACTTACAAGATTGGTCTATTTTAGTGTTAGTTTTATCAATAAACAATGCAGTTACCAATTGCATTGACTAGTCAAGGTTTTACATTTCTATATCGGAGGATGACAAAATCAGGTTATTTTGATGGAAAACACATGCTATGCGTGCATTTGGTATTTTGCATCTGAACTTCTTTGCAGAAATCTAAAACCGCTCCTCTAACAGCTTAGTCTCCATTATTCCTTTTATTAAGTCTCCTGAAGCCCTAGGCTTTAATGGACAAGAGGAAATACAAATATAAAAGGAAAGAAGGAAATTCTACTGATACGGGGGAAGAAGGAAATTACAGTCTTCATGCAGATAAGCAAGTCCACGTGCTGCACCAGCAGCTACTTTTACTCGGGTAGCCCAATCCATAGTCCCGCCTTTACCTGCAGCATTCAATCAAGTGATAGTAGTTAAGTTTGGCATCACATCTGAGAATAGAAAATGTTTATGTTCACTGAAATGTGGCACAACAGAAGGCCAATTGGCCGTATAATTGTTAGCAGCTAGTCATGTCTTTGGACATTAGTAGCCATAGAAAACGAAATAAGCAACCCATCTTGAAATTGTGGAGTTGGAGATCTCAATCATAGAGAAGAGAATCTAGAGTACAGTAATCGAAGTAGTTTAATTCATCAGTTCCTTATTTCAAACCGGTCTTACCATGAAGATGATAGTCAAGCGTGTCGTTTGGCACATAGTCATAGACAAGTAACCTTTGTTGCTCTGAGATACAATAACCAACGAGCGAAACCAAATGACGATGGTGTACACGGCTGATAATCTCAACCTCTGCTCTGAACTCACGTTCCCCTTGTCCACTTCCACTTTTCAACTGTTTGACGGCGACTTCCCTTCCGTCACCAAGAACACCTTTGTAAACATACCCAAACCCACCTTCACCCAAAATACTCTCAGAGGAAAAACCATTTGTTGCCTCAGCTAATTCTTCATAAGTGAACCATGATCTTGAATTTCCAATACCGCCATGCTCTGGAGAGTACATAAAATTGCTTTGCGAGCCACTTGCAGCTAGATAAGTAGAATGTTGGGACCTTGATCTTAGGAATGATGTATCTGGAAAAATAAGTATTTTGTTATGGCTCCAAAGGCTGGGAAGAGGGTGGGTTGTTAAACTTTTAAAATAAACTGCAAACAATACTTGAAAACAAATTTGAACAATTGGCAGAGCGAAATCAATTTTCTGACCCATACTTTATACTTCAAAGCTGATCAATAAGTGGAAAGTCAAACAGATTTCCAAGTTACACAAAAGTTCAAAATCCTATTTTTCTTGAGAAAGTTTTGCTGTGTGCCTGCACTCAACCCGGTAGCAAAAGGAAAAGGGATAGAGCAAATTTTCATGCAAAGAAGCAAAAGTATTCTTATGATAGTAATACATATGGGCCATCTGTAATTTCGAAAAACAGAGCTTATATGCCCTTCTTTTACAAGGAGCTTATATGCCATTTTTTTGCAAGGAGCTTATATACATTTTAAAGAAAATTCCTTCTATTAGAATGATCATTATCATTCAAATGCAATAGTTCCTAGTCAATGTCACCACTACAGTAATCCATGCAAGGAAGAGTTCGGTATGGTTGGATGCATTTAGTTACTCTTGGCAAATTAGAATGATTTAGCCAATAAACAAATTCCACACAACAAAATCTACAAGTAAACTCAAGAACCTATGCAAAGCAATACCTGAATTTGGTGAGGAAGCAGCAAATGGAGAGGGTCCCAAGTAATTGAGATTAAATGCGCTCTCTCTTTTCTTTCGCTTCCGTGTAAACCAGACAGCAAGAATCACCAGGCTAAGGGTCAAAAACCCAGCAACAACACCAATTGCCACTACACCTCTAGTCCTATGTCCCCCACCATTTCTGGGACTTGAATCTGCAGTGATAGCAGGATTAGGGGTAGTTGATTTAGCCGTGGGCTTCTCTGTAGGAAGGCGAGGCACAGGTAATGGAGGGGGAGCTCCAGCTAGAGATGCATTATTAGGGGGAGCAGGAGGAGAAATAGAAGGAGGTGGAGATGTTAAGGTGACAGGTGGAGGAGCAGATGGCAGTGAAGCTGGAGGGGGTGTTGATGCAGCAGGTGGAGGGGAGTTTTGTGGCGGGTTTACAACAGGTGGTGGTGGTGGTGGTGGAGGAGAATCAGGGGGTGGTGATGGATTTTTCACTGGTGGTGGAGGGGAAGGAGAAACTGCTGGAGGGGGAGAAGGTGGGGAAGGAGGAGGGGCTGGAGGAGGAGATTTTCGTGATGGTGGGGGTGGAGATGAAACTGGAGGTGGGGCATTGGCAGGTGGAGGAGCCTTAGGAGAAGGTGGTGGTGGTGAGGGCGGTGGTGGCGGTGATACTGACGGTGGTGGTGATGCTTCTGTCGGAGGGGGTGGTGGAGGAGATTCTGCAGGAGGTGGTGATTTTGACTCTGATGGAGGAGGAGGAGGAGGAGGAGGAGGCGGAGCTGGTGGAGAAGAGGATTGAGGAGGTGGAGCTGAAGAGTCTGGAGGTGGAGGAGGAGATGTACTAGAACTAGAATTTGAAGGTGAAGCTGCAGGGAAAACTGGGAGTGGAAAAATAGAAGGGGAAGAATCTGGAGAGGCCATTTTCAATAAAGTTCTCAACTTTAATCATGAATTATGCAGTAATCCTCTCAAATCCACATTGAAATTTCTCAAAACCTCTCATTTACACCCCAAATAGCCAAAATTCCAGTTGATGATCCAAGAATACAAAACCCTTTTCCCAAACACTATATCTCCACTATATGAAAGCCTCAAAATGAAGTCGCAAGATTCAGCCTTTAAAGCCAAAACTACTGCTATGAACCCTAAAATAAAGAAAATATTAATAACCCAGATCAACAGATTCCAAGAATGTACTAAAACTGAAGTCAACAGCACCCAGATTCAGTAGTTAAAGAAAACTTGACAGAACCAGATCCCTCAAATTGTCATTAGGAAAAAGATTAATACAATGTTAGTAGCTCAAAACTCGACTTACCTCTTAACCCACTGCTTTCTCTTAGACTTCTGGGTCTTGCTCATTTTAGAACATGAGAAATGGTGAAGCTGTACTAAACAAATGAAATGTGGGCAAATGGGGAACGTGGGTGCGACTTCGAAATAGTCGTTTCTTGATTTCGTTTAGTAAATCAGAATCTTGAACAAGAAAGACACAACATGGTGAGGGCCTAGGGAAAAAGACTTGGTGAATAGGTGATGGACTCAGCATTTACGTCAAAAAAATTAATTATTGTGCAGAATAAAGATAAATAAACATTCTTCTATGTGTGAAAGAACGTTATCGAGAAGCTAAGTCAAAGAAAACATCATGAAGCCCATGTTCAAGGATGAGGTTTTTTTCGGTTTTGTGGTCTCTGCACAACAATTCTAAACAGACAATCATTAGTCATACACCCTACATTACGTTTAGAATATTTTAGTAAACTACTACTAGTTCTCTAGTTGTCTTCTCCGATATTATTCTTTTGTCAGTTTATAACTGTCATTTTCTTTGGAAAAACAATATACGTTGCTATTAGCAGTAATTTATGACTCACTAAATTACTCCCTTAATTACCGGCTACGCGTAAACAATGGCGCTGTTGTGCTAGGTTTCCTTTTTTACTGTCTTTCATCTTCTCCTTTTTTACTCTATTCTTTGTTCTTTTCTTTTTCCTTTTCTGTTTTTGAGTTAATTTCAATAATATTAATATGGAAATAAAAGTTTAACATTTTCAAAATAAATATAGTGACTTTCCAAATATAAATGAGATTATTATCTTAAAATATAAGAGGTTATTTGGTACAAAATATTATAAAAAAATTTTACACTGTAAGTGTACGTACGTTAAATCATTGCTTCTATATCTCTTCTCTTTTCTCTTTCTTTTTTCATGCTGCTGCGACGTTACAAACCAACGTGGAAATTTGAATATGAAGTATATACTAACTTGTTAGAATACCATAAAGTTTGTTGAACTAACGAGAGAATAATGCTTTTGCTTTAACAAGGGCAAGAGTAGATGCGGTGAATTTTGCACGTTGATGTTGAAAGCAAAGTTGATTTCTTTTTGTGTGACCTCTGTCATACTAGACTTTAAATTGACTTCTTCCTTATTCGAGTTTCTACTTTTGAGCTTGAAAACTAATTTGGGAAAAGTTATTTGCTTGCAAAATTTTCAAACAAAAGTTCAGGTAAAGAAGTTATATTTGACACACTTCTTCAATCAAACAATCTTTTTTTGTTAGTGTATTCTAATATTAAAATTATAGTATTAAAGTACATTATCGTTTGTAAGATAATAGTTATAAATTAGCAGGAAAGTGATTATTTTGGTGTAACTCTTTCAGATAAAAATTATATAACATCTATATTAATTATAAAACATGATAAAAAAAAATGATATAAAATTTTATTCAAATCTCGTAGTAGACAACTTTTGTATTTTTTTTTTAGCAACCTAATCCCTTAATTTTAGTATTTGCATTTTGTTTCGGTATCAATATTAAAAAGTACTAAATACGTCATGTTGTGCTCTATCGTGTTTGATCATATTATATCATATTATTTTAACAAAATTCTTACTATCACTTTATTTTTTATTGAAAGTCCAATATATCTTATTCATCACATCATTTTTACGTAAATTCTTTTTTATTTTTGTTCTTTTCTTGTATGTCACGACCCGGATTTTCCCCGAACATCGGGATCGTGATGGCGCCTACTCATGACCAGTCGGGCCGTCACACTTAATAAATATAAATTTTTTATTCTTAAAATTTGGTATATTTTTATGCTTGTATCCTCTTATTAAGAAATTTTTAATCATTTAAATGCATTAGTAATATTTTTAAATATAATTTATTTATTTAATTTATTTGTTTCAATTAATTTAAAGTATAAATATCCTCACACTACCTTTTATTTTATACATTCCTTCCCAACTATAAATTTTAATTAGTTTTTATATTAATATTTTACCTATAATTGTAACGACCCGGCCCGTCGTTACGGGAATTACCACTCCGTTACCTTATATTTATATGTTTCCTACTTTTAAATCGGTGTTATTGAGTTCTCATATAATTATTTTTGTATTAAATGCATTTAAATTTTCAATTTTTTAGCTTTAAGATATAAATTTAATTTTTAATTATTATTAGTATAATTAAATATATTAAAGATTCCTTTTATATTTTTAATTTTATTTCAATCACAGAAAAAATATTTCTTAATTGTTTGAACACATTAGATCTAAATATTGTAGTAATATTTTTTCTGTTTTATTTCTTTGCATGATATTTTTAAAAATTAAAAATATATGAAATAAAATTCAGGACCCAAAATTCACTAAGGGTCGTGATGGCGCCGGACACTGTTGTCAGACAAGCCAACTAAATTATTTAATCAAAATCTCGTTTTAATACTTTTGAAATCTAGGATCTTCCTTCAAATTTAGCAATTTTAAAGAATATCTTATTCATCACTGTCATTTTATCTCTTTATGTAATTTTCCTTTCCTTTTTAATTTAAGATACAAACATAATTTTTATTTATTAGTAAAGTTACCTATATATGAATTTTATTTTGTATTTTTAAAATTTTATTTCTTAATAGTTTTTTATTTTTCATAAATAAGACTTTAATTTCGTGGTATTATCCATAGTTTGAGCATTCTCATCATAATTTTAAGAAATTTCAAATCTCAAATTCAAATAATCCCTCAATTGCATTTCGAATAGTAACTTTTTAATAATTTTCTTTAATTTTGCTATTTTTTATCTAGTATATAATTTTATTACATTTTATGTGGCTTAATTTTAATCCAATATATAGTTTTATTACGTTTTACATGGCTTTTTATTAGATGAATATATAATTTTTGTAATCATAAAATAAATATTTATTTTGTTTTAAAAATATTTTTCGACAATTTTAAATTTTAATAATATTTTTAAGTATTGTATATTTATGTTTATATATATATATATATTATAAACTTATGATTTAAAAAATTCCTTACATTATCCCTAATTTATTTTTGTTATTTAATATTTTAGTTTTTAATTTATCTATTAGACTTGAATTATGTGGATTTATCCATATTATGTGTCACGACCCTTATCATAATATAAAAAAATTGTCATCTCAAATTTAAATGAGTTTTACCTTTTTCTGTATGATAAAAAATCTGAATTTTTATTTTTTCTCAATTTTTCTTTATTTTTAATTTTATATTATTCAATAACTAATATTATTACATTATAATGTGGATTTTTATTAGCTTGTTTGAGTTTAAATAGTTTTATTAATATAATTTTATTTTAGTATAATTTTTAATTATTAATATTGTCCTAAAATTGCCAAGTAGCTTTATTTTAGCTTGCCACTTGGCTTAACCACATTGCAAACTACTTAATATAATATAGATAAATAATTTATATACTTTATGTAAGATCTTAATTTTCTGCTTGAATTTATTTAATTTTTAAACTCAATAAATCTTTAGTATCTTAAGTAAATTTTAGCTCCAAAATTTAAATAGTCCTTATCTCAATTTACGTCTTTCTATATTTTTTGTATTCTAATTTATTAATTAATTTTTTTTACCTTCATATTTCTAGCTAATATATTAGATAATCTATGAGTGAATTAATATATATCGATATAAATATAGCTATAGATACACATATACATATAAAAATAAATATAGATATAAAGATTGGATTTGTCTAAGATCTATTTAGATTATGTATAAGATTTATTAAACTACTTCCATTAATTATGTTTCCATTCATAATTCTTAATTATTAATATTGTCTTAAAATTGCCAAGTGGCTTTATTTTAGCTTGCCACTTGGCTTAACCACATTTAGAACATTTTAATATTAAAATTATAATATTAGAGTGCATTATTTCTTGTGATATAGTGGTTATAAATTGGTAAGAAAGTGGTCATTATTTTGGTGTAACTCTTGAAACCACTAATATCATGATGTACCGTTAATTACCCACTAAAGAATATATTCTGTAACCACCACCCATGTTGTGCTATTTTATTATCTCACACTACCTTATTATTTTATTTCATTAAAAGAGATTTACACCTATAAAATAGTGGTATTTCTTCCTTGTGGTCTAGGTGTGAAAATATTATAGTATGCATGAAAAATGTGGTTGATATAGTGAAAAGGAGAGTGAGAAAAAGAGAAAATCTATAGGTCTACAACTACAAAAGAGAATATTATTTTTGTTGAAAGAATGTGTTCATTTTGGTGGAAGCGTTGGACTCAACAGCTTGCCCAGAGTTTGTTTGAGTCATACGACGTGATTGGGCTGTTGTATCCTGGGGGAGACTGGTCAAGAGGATTATTGTTGAATCAGTGAAAAAATTTTGATGCGGTGGGCTTGAATCTCTTTAAAGAGAGCGAGATATCCGCGCCTCAACCTGAAGATATTTTATTCATTTTATTTTATTTTCAATTGTAATTGTATTTTCACCAACACATATAAAGATAGAAGTTCACTCTCTTTTAAGAGATGAAAAGGCAAAGTATTTTTCCACTTGATTAACTCAAGCGGAGGAAAGGTATAAACTTTTTACCTTATATTTTTTTATGAATATGTGATATATCTTTTCATAAAAAATAAATTTTTATAAATTTTAGAAATAGTGGGGTAAAAGAAATAAAAAATTCTTGCATGAAAATTTTGAATATTCGTACATGAGGAAGTTTTAAATCAAATGAGTGTGATAAGTACATCTATCATAAGTCTTGGAATAATTCACATGTAATTGTTTGCTCCATTGATGATTTGTTAATATTTGGCTCTAACATGAATGTTATTGGAGAAACTAAAAGCATGCTTAGTAGCCATTTTGACATAGAAGATTTGGGTGAGGCAAATATTTCATTCTTGGAATGAAGATTACTAGAACATGTGATAAAATTTTCCTTGATCAGTCACATTATGTTGAGAAAATTTTGAAAAAATATAATTTTATTGATTGCAAGCATTTTGTAACCCCTTTTGATTCAAGTGTTCACTTATTTCCTGTACAAAGTGATAATGGTGTGATAATTCAAAAGGAATATGCTAGCTTAATTGGAAGCTTGAGATATGTGTAGACAGGCCTTACCTCTACCCGAGAGGGCAGAGAGGCTGTTTCCAATCGACCCTCGGCGCATGGAAAAGAAAGGCAAACAAACAAAACAAAACAAAAACCGCATTAGTTATTCCATCATACAACGCATAAAAATTATCTAAACATAAGAGACATATGTACCATAAATAAGCAGGCATGCTATGATATTAAAACAGCAACTACCAGAAATGACTACCATAAGAGAACACACACTAATCATCTATGGCGGCCCTACCACGCCTCACCCACCCCGGGAAAGGAGTACGAAAAATCTAGAAGCCCCTATCCTACAACCCTGATACTAGACCTCCCAGACTTTCCTATCAAGGGTCATGTCCTCGGAAATCCGCATCCTGGCCATGTCATGTCTAATTACCTCTCCCCAGTATCTCTTAGGCCTCCCTCCGCCTCGCCTCACACCGACCACCGCTAGCCGCTCACAACTCCTCACCGGGGCATCGGGGCTTCTCCTCCGCACATGCCCGAACCACCGAAGCCTCGCCTCTCGCATCTTTTCATCCATTGGGGCCACCCCCACCTTCTCCCGAATAACTTCGTTCCTAATCTTATCTAACCCGGTGAGCCCGCACATCCACCTAAACATCCTCATCTCCGCAACCATCATCCTCTGAACATGAGATTTCTTCACCGGCCAACACTCCGTCCCATACAGCATGACAGGTCTAACCACAGCTCTATAAAACTTCCCCTTGAGTTTCTGTGGCACTTTTTTATCACACAACACTCCTGATGCAAGCCTCCACTTCGACCACCCCGCCGCTATACGGTGGGTGACATCCCCGTCTATCTCCCCGTCCCCCTGGATCACCGATCCAAGGTATTTGAAACTATCCTTCTTGGCTATGGCCTGAGACCCAATCATCACGCTCCCTCCCACTTCGCTCGGCTCAGCGCTAAACTTGCACTCCAAATATTCTGTCTTAGACCTGCTTAGTTTGAACCCCTTAGACTCGAGAGTCTGTCTCCATACCTCTAGCCTCTCGTTAACGCCCGACCCTCGTCTCATCTATCACGTGCATCAGAAATAGCATACACCAAGGTACATCCCCTTGAATATGCCGTGTCAAAGCATCCATCACCAAGGCAAACAAGAGGGGGCTAAGCGCGGATCCTCGACGGAGCCCCATAACCACCGAAAAATGGTCTGAGTCGCCGCCCACTGTCCTGACCCTGGACTTAGCTCCATCGTACATGTCCTTGATTACTCTGTTCCACAGTAAAGTTCTTAGCCTCCAGGCACCTCCATAGTACCTCCCTAGGGACCTTGTCATACGCCTTCTCCAAGTCGATAAACACCATGTGCAGGTCCTTCTTCATATCCCTGAACTGTTCCACCAATCTCCTGACAAGGTGTATAGCTTCTGTAGTGGACCGACCCGGCATGAAACCGAACTGGTTCACGGAGATAGATGTCGCCTCCCTCACCCTGGCCTCGATCACCCGCTCCCAGACCTTCATGGTGTGGCTTATTAATTTGATGCCCCTATAGTTGTTGCAACACTGGATATCCCCTTTGTTCTTATACAAGGGCACCACTGTAAAAAGTGATAATAATGCAATAAATTAAAAAATTATGTTAGCTTAATTAGAAGCTTGAGAATATATGATTAATTACACTTGATTTAAATTGCATATGCATTATGAGTAATTACCAGATTTATAAGCGAGTCAGGTAATGAACATTGACATGACATAACAAGAGTTACGAGGTATTTACTTGGAACAAAAACCTATGTCTTACCTTATAAAAATTAAATTGTCACGACCACTCACTTCCTACCCGCCTATTTTTACCATGAGAGGTGGTGCTATTTGTTCGAAATCGAAAAAGCAAACAATAATTGCTAACTCTACCATGGAGGCTGAGCTAATTGCTTTAGCTTCAGCTAGTGAGGAAACGAATTGGTTGAGAGATTTATTATTTTAAATTCCTTATTTTGAAAAACCAATTTCTCCTATTTTAATTCATTGTGATAGCACCACTGCAATTGGTAGAGTACAAAACCGTTATTTCAACAGTAAATTCAGACCTACAAGGAGAAACACAATGTGTGATGTTTGAAAAGTGGTAAAATTGATGTTGATTATGTGATAATTTTGCAGATTCACTAACCAAGGCCTTGGTAACATAAAGGTTCTGGAGTACATCAAGGGGGATGAGATTAAAGTACATCAAGACTAAAGCCGAGCCGAGCCGATTTGAGCGAGTGAACTATAATCAGGTTAATGTGAAGAACGAATCATATGATGGATTGGTTTAAAATGCACTATTTTTATTATTGTTCCATCCTTATGATGTGAGTGCCTTTATCCTATAATGATTTGCGAGGTTGAATTTTATTAACTCTTAGTGAAAATCCGTAGCTCGAATGAGTGGGGTGTTAGAGTTACAAGAGCATCCTTGACAGATTTTACCGATGTGAGTGTGGAAGTAGGCTGCTTCATATGAGAATTGCTTGATCTAAAAAACACTCATGAAAACCGAGATAGCACAAGGCCGAAATGTGCTGGCTAATAAAGCTTATATCAACACCTTGATTATTATTCCCTTAAGCAGTCATACTTTATTTTCCTAAAGCAGTCATAATTCAAGTCTGAGACCAATACTACTCTGGAATAGAGATTAATGTTTTACTAAGTGGAGGTTCAATGCAGAGCACACCTTCATTATGCATAATATTCTCCCTTCAATTGGTAAATTCTCTTATTTTAATATTAAAATGAGTAGGGAAATATTGGTGTTAGTACATAGTGCATTATTTCTTATGAGATAGTGATTATAAATTGGCAAGAAAGTGGCTATAAATTAGTAATAAAGTGATTATTATCTTTAGTGTAGCTCACGAAATCACTAGTGACATGATCTATCACCAATTACCCGTTAAAGGTAAAAATTTGTAATCACTAGTCATGTTCTACAATTTTATTATCTCATTACTTTTTTATTTTTCTATGGAAAAAATATTGCACCCATAAATAGTGGTGTTTCTTCCTTGAGTTTCAGGCATAAAAAAAGTTCTTATAGTATGCACTACGCACGAAAAATAATATGGGTGTGGTGAAAAAGAAAGTTACGAGAAGGAAAAAATCAAAGTCTCCAACTTATTCTCTACAAAAAAATATTATTTTATTAAAAGAATATATTTATATTGGTGGAGTTTTGAAGCTTCATTTTAGGTATTATGACTTGTACGCATGGTCGGAATTTAGTTTCGAGAAGTTTAGAGTTGATTTGGAAAGAAAGTTCTCATTTCGGAAGCTTAAAATTGAAAGAATGAACTAGAATTGGAATTTTGAGTAAACAGCCTAGAAATCAGGATCTGGAGGTTCTAGCAGGTTCGTATGATGATTTTGGACTTGGGCGTATCCTGAACAGTATATTTGCGTCACTAAACACTAACAAGAGAGGTGCAGTTGAAGTGGAGTGTGTTGACAACTCAAAAATGGCAAAAAAGGAAGGAGAATGAGAAAAGAGGCTGAAGCTATTTAAAAAGTAGGTATGAGTTAAAAGTTTAAAAAAAATATGTAATCAATCGGAAGCGAATTCGAAGATCCGTAAGTCATTTTGGAATCATTTAACTAAAGATAGAGCCATTATATAATTTTTTTCTTTAGCCAAAAGATTTCAAAATTACTATGCGCCCCATTTAATTTTTACTATTTTAAGTCATACATTATATAAAGCGCATATTCTAAAAATATATTGCATAGTAATTAATATTCAGAAATAGAATTTTGAAATTTTGAAGTTCATTAAGTTTGGATCGGAGGTCGATTCATGATTTTAGCATTGTTTAATGTGATTTGAGGCCTCAAGCGAGTCTGAAATGTGTTTTTGTATTGTTTGGTTGGGGTCCTGGAGGACTCGGGTGGATTCCAGATGGTTAACGAATCGAATTTGGAGTTTGGAAGAGGGCTGAAGGATCTGGTTGCTAGTATTTTCGCTTATGCGGTGGGCTAACCACAGAAGCGGCCCCGCAGAAGTGGAAAGGAAGCCGCAGAAGTGAGTTTGGGCTAAAAAGAGAAGGGACCGCAGATGCGGTCATGTTTTCACATATGTGGGACCGCACCTGCAATAGAATGGTGGCAGATGCGGAATGAGGGGCAGTTGGAGCGGACCGCAGATGCAGTCAATATTTCGCAGAAGTGGGACCGCATATGCGGAGGTGTTGTCGTAGAATAAAAAAGGGCAAGGACCAGGGGAGACCGCAGATGCGGCATTGTAACCGCACCTACGGAACCGCAAAATTGTTCAAGAATCGCAGGTGCGGAAATAGCTGGAGGCCGACAGGTTGTTTTAAATCGGGATTTGGCCATTTTTCTCATATTTTTCATGGCTTGGGCAATTTTTGGGGAGATTCAAGAGTGATTTTTCATCATCAATGGTAAGGTGAGTTATCCCCACCTATTTTGAGTTAAATACACCAACTATGTATGGATTTGAGCATTTAAATTAGTAGAAATTTGGGGGTTTTGGTAGAAAGACCTAGAATTTGTATTCTTGGAATTTAACCACAATAGTATGGAATTTAATGGAAACTATATATTTGAGTTCATGAGGCCATGGGTAAACTTTATCTTCAAAAAATTTTGGATTCTGGGCACGTGGACCCGAGGGTATTTTTGTCAACTTTTTGATGGGGTTAGGAATTGTTATAAATTGGATTATAATGAGTACCTTAGCATATATTAATGGATTTACATAATTATTGACTAGTTTTGAAGCGTTGTGCATCGATTCGAGTCTTTGGAAGGGCGTGAAATGTCGGTTATGGATCTTCGGAGCGAGGTGAGTCTCCTTTCTAACCTTGTGAGAGAGAATTGTCCCCTTAGGTGAGTTAATTGGTTATGTGCTCCTATTTGTGGGGGCTGCGTATTCACGAGGTGACGAGAATCCGTGCGTAGCTACTATTATACTATTGTCCGGGTAGTTAGGACCCATAAGCATGTTATACTTGGACTAATTATGAACCCATTGATAGCTTGAATTGTTTAAATCACCTTGAATTGGTAAATAAATTTCTAAGAGGATTAAACTTCGTTTCCTTAAATCGTTAAAAGAGAATTGGCTTTCATTTGGATAAATGTTCCCCGATAAATTTTTAATTTGTTGTTTGAGCATGTATTCTATGTGTACCTGTATCGCATGTGAGGTTCGCGAGCAAGGTGATTGTTTATTTTAATTTGACCATGTCATATGTATGGTTCGCGAGCGGGGTAATAGATGCATCTATGGTTCACGACGTTCGACCCTCGCCAATGCACAGTTTATTTTTTGTTGGATTGGATCGTACGCCTCGGCATGATTTGCGCATGCTTGTATTGCTTGCCTTGAAATAATTTTCCTTGATCGTGATTTATTTGAAGTCACCGTCATTTTTAATAAACCCATGATTATTCTCATTAATAATATGTTATTATTTTGAATCTATTGTTGTTCTTAATAAATCTATAAGCCATCGCATTAATAATATTATTATTGAACCACTAGTAAGTGTCGAAGTTGCCATCTCGTCTCTACTTCTTCGAGTTTAGGCAGGATACTTACTGATTACACGTTGTTTTCGTACATATCTACTCTTGCTGTGCATTTTGTTGCACAAGTACATGTATTTCTATTGGCCTACTACGCGTAGCAGTATGGGTGATCTGGAGACTAGGTAAGTTGTATTTCCTCGAGGCGACCCGCAGCTAGTATAGTCTCTCTCAGAATTGTATTTATTTTATGTCCAATTTGTGTTCCGGACAGCGGTTGTACTTATTTGGTCATCCTTAGAAATTGCTCATGTACTAGTGACACGGGGTTCTAGGAGGATTTTAGATTATTAAATGCTAAGGTTTTGTTTAAGACTTCACGCTTATTTCTGTAAATTTTATTATTTGTTATCTAATGTATAAACAAAAATGATTTCAGACAATACGAAAATTGGAATTTTGTTAAGTATTTTGGTTGGCTTGCTTGACAGCACTGTCCGGCGCCATCGCGGCTCGAGAATAGATTTAAGGTTAATAATGTTGTGATAATTTATTTATTTTTAGTAATTATTTATATTTTATATCATCACAAATTAATTATAGGCTTCCTCCGGAATCAACAGATTGGACAAGGAGCTCCCAAACTTGCTGTATGCTATCTCTAACAACTTTGCTCTAGCTTCTAAGGGTAAAATAAACCTTTCATATATCTATTCAATTTCTCTGCAAGCTCTAACATGTATTTCTCTTATCAGTTTCTTGACCACTTGATCTGCAGATCTGCTGCTTTCCTTGAAAATTCTTGCATTCATTTCCTGTCATAAGTGATAGACTCCACCAGCTAGTGTCATCCTATATACCTCATGTTGAGCAGTCTTTCCAGTAGCATTTTCTATGGCCCATTGCACTTCATGCTGTCAGTTTCACACTTCTCTTCTTATGCTTTGTCCAAAAAAGAAAGATAGAAACACTTACCTACAAAGCCATGCCAGAAATGCTCCACGATAGTTCTACATCACTCATCGCATTAGGCACCGCTCTCTCGGACGCAGCGCACAAAGGGACAAACATGATGCTTCCTACTCGTAATTCACCAACAAGTCATAATCAACAAGGATGATTATGTGCCGATCAGGACCCTCCGTCCTCATTTCTATGTTGGTATGTCACTCTAAGAAAGCTTGTACATCTTCGGGGTCGACGTCCAAACCTAAACCGTCATCCTTGACATGCACAACTCCACCTCCTTCAGCAGCAGATGATGCGCCACCATCAGCAGATCGAACAGATCCCCTGCCTTGATATATTCGTTCGGCCTTGGGGCACCTCTCCGCCAAAATGGCATCCGCCATAAAAATGGGACATGTGCCTGACCCAGGCAGAGACGCTGCTCCAGAAGCACCAATTTTGTTCTTTCCAATATCGGTGGCGATGGCCTTCCCAAGTTCTACCTCCTCCTCTTCCTCGATGGTGATTCATCCCCGTTGAGGGCTCATCCATGAGGTGATAGACGGGTCGAGAGGAGATCTCATTCCGTACAATGACTTCACAGGAAGAGTTTCTAGCCGGTACGGATTGAGAACGGCCTCCTCGGACGTACTCGGGGGCAAACTGCATCCCTGGCAAAATACCAGGACTAGATCCTTCTTCTTAGAAGCCCTACGACCTATCATCACAAAAATATCATATCAATAAATGACAGCAAGCAGCCAAAGGCCAAAATAAAGGGGATACTTACCGGATGGAACCTTCAGCCCAAAGTGTTTGAGGAAAGCGGGCCAATCTCGAGTCCCCACCACGTAAGGTAGTACACGGCAAGAATTCTATTTGGGGTAGATGTGTGACCTTCAAAATTTCCAAATTCATAAATTTATGAACTTGGTCATTAGGCGAAGCTGGAGAATCCATCATGTTCCTCACAGAGTCCACTATTTTGGAAATCAACATGTCCTTGTTTTCCAAAATGGCAGTTATCTCACTTTTGCCATATTGTTTTGGCAGCTGTGAGCACGTGATTTTTACCCTACATATGAGTTATTCCCATAAAATTCAAAATAAATAATTTTTCCTTATTTTTTACAATTTGCGTATTAATTAGTTGCATGTTAAATCATATTAAAATATATATATATATATATAAATACAAAAATATGCATTTGCATTTAGAAAATTAGTTTCGCATTTAGTATGTATTAATTTATTTTAGAACAAAATGTAAAGAAAATAATAAAAAATAGTATGTTTGTATTAATTGGAAATTACTACAAAATAGTTATTAAATAGTTTTAGACTTTAATTAGATTAATTGTTAGTTTGATCTCTCAATTTTATAAAATCAAGAAAAATACAAAAAGATATTTAAAATACAAAATAAAATAAAATACATGATAAAAAGGCTGAAATTTAGAATCAACTAGCCCAAAAGACAATTGGCCCAACTAAAATCACACAACCTAGGCCCAAGTCACATACCCCAACCCAAGAAAATGGGTCAAACCCATGACCCAACCCACTTTTAAACCCATCAGACCCTTCATACAATAGGGACACGCAAATAGCGTGTCTCTATCCCTGGAGATTGAACAAAAGCAAGGCTATTTCAGACGAAGACGGAAGCAGAGAAGCGAATGAGATTGGGAGGCGATTTTCAGAGAGAGCTCCTGGGGGCGAAAACAAACAGACCTCATCTCCGTCCCCCCCCCCCGGCGTCATCTTCTTCAACCCCCTCACATCTCCATCCAGTCGACGAACAGCTATCACAGCCAAACCAGTAGCGTCGATCAGCGTCGAGGTTCTGGTTGAAGGCGCATAGTCATTTGGTTCGAGTTGATGTCCGATTCTGATCTTTGGTGTTGTATTCAAAGGCTTTTTAATAAGAATTCTGAAGAAAATTTCTACTTAAAGTTGCTGCTCGCTTGCTCTTGGTCGATTTCAGTGTGTGCCGAGTCGAGTTCTCAGCTTTTGTTCGAGGTTCGAGTTGAGATTGTTGTTCTGTGTTTCCGGTTGAGTTTTGTCGCTGTCTCGAAGCCGATTGTAATCGAAGCTTTACTCTGTTGGTGTGACTATTGGAATTCTTATTCAAGGAAAGCACATTTCAAATTGAGGCGAAGTTATTTTCAATTCCAAACTTTCTGTTTGGAGAATTGTTTCAGGTCAGTCTCGTCCCTCTGTTTTTCTTGCTCTGTTTTGGTATAATTCAAGGGACGCCTTGATGCTTGGTTGATTGAAGTGGTATGAGATGCCGTTGACATATTTGCATCTGAATTTTGCGAGTTCTGTGTCCTTGGTTCGTGCTTTTTCCATCATTATAAATTAGTAATTGCCGAAGTATTTAATCGCATTCAATTGTCAAGCTGTGGGGGATATAATTGCTTGCTGTAAAATGTGCTTAACTGAACTGAATCGGTTTTAGTGAATTCTCATCTCTCTTTTGTTTGGGAAGAGATATTAGAGTGCGTTGCAACTCCTTCAGACTTAATCTGCTTGATTTTTCGCTATTGCCTGAACTTTGGATTGTTATATTCGAACCAGATCCTGTGTTAGCTTGTTATTTAAATTTGGATCTCATGACTACCATATTTTTGAGGAGTTGAAGTCGTATTTTAGTTCGGACTTGGCTTGGAAATGGATAACTCGTTTTTTTTTAAGCTCGTTTTTGTGAAATGATGACAACTCTGTAGCTGTAATTTTGGTCTTGGTATATTAGCATTCTGGTAGTATAAAAGGTTCAAGCTACATGTTTTAGCGCATAGTAGATCATTTAGTTATTCCCAGTATTACTAGAACAATCAGTTATTGCTTCTTATCTCTAAACGTTGGATGATTTGTACTCAAATTTTCAAACGAACTTTGTTACTTCTGCTGGTCTTAACATTTGGTTAAATGCATTCCATGATTTTCTTAGTTGTTAATCCTTATCACTAAGTTTATTAGTCCTAGCTGTTGAATGAGAGTCAAAAATAAAATTTCATACTGGATAGACTTGAGGAGGCTGTTGTCGCCTTTAATACTATGAATGAGGTAGGAAGCAGACCGATGGTGGAGACTTTCAATTCTCTGATCCATGCATTTGCTAAAGGGGGACTTTACAAAGAATCTGAAGCAATATGGTTTAGAATCAGTGGGCATTCAGCCTAGCATCATTTGCTGCTGTATGATGCTGGCAATTTATGCAAAAAGTGAGAGGTGGAATATGGCCCGTGAATTGTTGAATGACGTGATGAGAAATAAGACTTCTGATATGCACCAAGTTATTGGACAAATGATTCACGAAAATTTTGATGATGAAAATAATTGGCGACTGTTGATTGAAACTCGCATTTATTCGAATTGGTTATAGCTGGACATGATGTTGTCACAATATAGATATTGGCCCTCCGTCTGTAGTTCTCCTTTGAAATAAGAATCGAGGCGTGCCATGCCAAACAAAATGATAATTGCATGGCCCTCATTTTTTTTTTAAATTAATATTGAATTAAATTTAGAGTCGGAAGGACCGTTTAGCGAATTTCACGGTCTTTCCCGAAGTTAACAAAGACGATAGACTCTTTAGGGACGACTTTAATAAAATTATTTTCCTAAATACGGGTGCGCATTTATGTGACCCAAATCTTACTCTCGGCGAAACTGAAATACATTAAAGTCACAGGCGTACTGGTTGCGGTGTGACTCGAAATGTGTTTTCGTGACGTCGCAATTCTTCTAAAATTGAAAAGCGGAACATTAAAAGCACATAGTTAAAATATATAAAGAAATCAGATAAAAGCAAAAATTGCAGTTGAGCGACCGTGCTAAAACTACGGAATCCGGGAGTGCCTAACACCTTCTCCCAGGTTAACAGAATTCCTTATCCAGGTTTCTAGTTTCGCAGACTGTATCACAGAGTCATAAATTTCCTCGGTTCGGGATTAAACCGGTGACTTGGGACACCATTATTTTCCCAAGTGGCGACTCTGAATAATTAAATAAATTGATCCCGTTCCGACTGTCCTTTAAGTGGAAAAACTCCTTCCCTGATTATTATTATATCTCTTCTCGAGGTGTAGTAGTAAACGGTGGCACATTACATTTACGCCGTTACGTGTATGTGCGGTGTAAAAAGGAGGTGTGACAGCTCTGGCGACTCTGCTGGGGAAGTATCCTCCCAGAACTTCGGTTCAGGGTTAAAGAATTCGAGCTCAGTTAAATTGTTGTTTTTGTCTATATCTGATTTTATTATATGTTTAATTAATGTGCTACATGTCTACCGCTTTGATACTAGTTGCACTGTATATACAAACTGCTATATATTTCTCTTCTTACCCCCGGGGATGTGCTTACTGGTTGAGACTCCCCTTTCTGTTAGTGTCAATTCCAAAAATAAGAAAAAGAGGCCGGACAAGTTACAAAGCCGATTGACTCCGCGGGTCACCGGTACGTAGCCCCTCCTCGATCCGAGTTGTCCGCTCGGGTACACGGTCTAGTACCGATGAAACTTCAGGATATTGAACCTAGATTTAGGATGTTTATTTGCATCATATCTGACTTAGGGGACTCAACACAGGGGTTGGGTCCGTCTAGGACAGGTGACCCGGTAATAAAAGACCGAGCATGTTATATGTTGCATTTATTTGTCCTATTATGCTGATTGGCTAAATTCCTGAAAACAAAAAGAGAGAAATTTTAGATATCGAAATATTGTCGATTGCTTGAAAAGAAAAATTGAAAAATAGGTAGAACAATTTTGTTGAAATAATTGGTCAAATAATCTGACCGAACTACGCAGGTTTGATTCTCGCCATTAGGTGGGATACGTAGGCAACCCTCATCGGGTCCAACCACCCCCTTTCAAAAAATCAAAAAAAATGTGTGTGTTTGTGTCAATAAAATCAAAGTGATGCCGTTTTTGAAAATAGCCGAATGTTCCGAAAGGACGCCGGAAGGCTGTTTTTGCAAAAATGGCCACTTTGAGACTTTTCTTTTTTTCTTTTTGAATAATGGCCTCGAAATATTCCATGTGGAAATGTTGAAAGACCACCCCTTTTAAAAAATAAAAAAAATGTGTGTGTTTAATTTTTTCAATAAAATCAAAGTGATACCGTTTTTGTAAATAGTCGAATGTTCTGAAAGGACACCGGAAGGCTATTTTTTGCAAAAATAGCCACTTTGAATAATTTTTAATAATTTGCGGGCACAACCTTGAAATATTCCTTGTGGAAATGTTGCAAGACCATAGCCGCAAAATCAAGTCCGGGTTCACACCCCTTTTGCAAAAATAACCAAAAAATGTCAAATTTTGATTTTTGTTATAAATAAGTCGAGTGATGCTATTCTTGTTTAAAACAAGCCGAATGTCCCGCAAAAGGACGCCGGAAGGCCGTTTTTGCAAGAATAGCCACTGTGAGTCATTTGTAAATAATTTTTGGACACGACCTTGAAATATTCCCTCGCGGAAATGTCGAAAGGCCATATCCGCAAAATCAAGTTTGAGTCATCACTCAATTTGACAAAAATAACCACTTTATCAAATAAGCCATTACATGGCCGGAATTTTGCTGAAATAGCCACATTTTTGCATTTTAACTTCCTCAGTCTTGTGTTGGCCTGTGTCGGTGCTGAACGATGCCCCATAGGCCCTAGGATAAAATTTTGAATTTGCATCTTCTTAAATAAAATTTTGCAAAAAGAGCCACTTTGTCTAAATAAGCCATTACATGGCCAATTTATGAAAAATAGTCTTGTGTTTGGTTTATGGTGATGCCGAACGATGCCCCATGAGCCACAGGATAAGAAAATTTCAAGTTTATCTTTCTTAAATAAATTTTGCAAAAATAGTCATTTTGTCAAATAAGCCATTATGTGGCCAATTTTGTAGAAATAGTCATAATTGACACCAAAAATATTCTTATTCTTGTAGAAATCTCCTACACAAGTTTGTAGTTGGAATTGGCTTCTATAATTTTCCTTCAAAGAAAAAGAAAAAAATTCAAAAAAAATCAAATAAACATCTCTTTATTTCTTGCATTAATTTGCAAGAACTACGCTCGGTCTGATTCATACGGGGTCATGATACGTAGGCAATCCACATAGGATTCGACCATTTCCATAACCAAAAAAGAAAAAAAAATGAAAAAACTACAAAAAGAAAAAAAATGAAAATGAAAAAACCACAAAAAGGGAAAAAGAAAAGAAAATAGCAGAAAAAAAAAACAAAGGAAATCAATAAGTGGAATACCTTAACGCTAACCCGGTGGTTTCGTTTTGTTGATCCAGAAAGTCGAGGTGGTTGGTTGTGGTAAATTGGAAAGCAAGATCCAAGGAAAATGATAACCGACATCGAAGCTGTTACGAGTGCTCAAGAGACTCAGGGTCAGAAAATTCAACAAGGGCCTATTGTGGTTGAGGAAAACAGAACATTGAAACAACAAATGACCAAAATGCGTCAAGCATGGGCCAACGGCCAAGGACAGCCTTCTCATGAGTCACAATCTGCTATACAGCAAGAACAGTACCACTCTCCCGAGTACCACTCGTACTCGTTTGACCTTCATGCAAACATTGAGAAGCATACCCGAAAGAAGGTACAGGAAGAAATGGTCCAAAGATTGAAGAGATTAGAACAACGGCTGAAAAACATGCAAGAAATGGCAGGTCAAAAGAGTGTTGCCTTCGGAGATCTTTGTATGTTCCCCGATGTCCACTTGCCGTCTGGTTTCAAGGTTCCCAAATTGGAAAAGTATGATGGACGCGGAAACCCCATAGCCCACCTGAAAAGGTATTGCAACCAATTGAGAGGTGTGGGAAGAAATGAAGAATTGCTTATGGCTTATTTTGGGGAAAGCCTCTCGGGAGTAGCGTCTGAATGGTTTTGGGATCAAGACTCGTCTTGTTGGCATGTCTGGGATGACATGGCACGAGCTTTTATCAAACAGTTTCAATATAATATTGACGTCACCCCAAACCGCATTTCCCTTTCTAAACTGAAAAAGAAACCAACTGAAAGTTTCAGGGAATATGCCATCAAATGGAGAGAGCAGGCAGCGAGAGCTAAGCCACCCATGAATGATCACGAGTTGGCCACTGTTTTCCTTCAGGCTCAAGAGCCGGATTACCTTCAAAACATGATATCTGCAGTTGGTCACTCCTTTGAAGAAATAATCAAAATGGGAGAAATGGTGGAAGATGGTCTTAAGACAGGCAAAATTATAAGTCAAGCAACTCTCAAAAATGCGGCTCAGGATGTCCAAAGTGAATTCAGTGATGTGAATAGGAGGGATGACGAAGTCATGATGACATCAGGGTCGAGAAGAGGTCCTATGAGAACATCTCGAAGGTATATGCAACCTCATCAAGTTTTCCATGACCCTCTTAAGCATTACTACCCGCCTCAGAACCCTCCATACTCTGTTGATCCAGTCCAGTATGTTGCTCAATCCTCAAAACACCCAAGAAAGCGAGCCCGAACATCACAAAATCTTTACCAGCCTCCGCAAAATTTTCAAATACCTTATAACCCACATCCAAGCCAGGGGTATGGAAATGAACAGAAGTTGAAAGATAATTTTATACCAATAGGAGAGTCCTATGCAAGCTTGTTTGAGAAGCTAAAACGACGTGGCGTGATTGCACCCATCCCTCCAAATCGGGTGGACCGACGTGCGAGAAGTTTTGACTCATCCAAAAGGTGTGAATACCACTCCAATGCCCCGGGGCACGATGTTGAAAGTTGTCGGGATTTGAAAAGAGAGATAGAAAGAATGATTCAGGAAGGAATAATTGCGGTCCAAGGCAGTGGCATCCAGAACATTGCACAGAATCCTTTACTCGCACATAACGGAGCACATTTTGTGGGAATGATGCCCGGTGACGTGGGTGATGAAAATCTTCTTGGGAGGTCAACTGAAGTTGAAGATATTGAAACAGAAAGTGATCTTGGCAACATTAATGCAGAATTCAGTGGCTAGGATGCCATGCTTGTCAATCGGGAAGGCGCTCCGTCTCTTGGAGTTTTGGTGGTATATTTTGGTGTCATCTCTTTTGCCCGGGTTATTTCAGGGTTGTAATCCGGACGTTGTCTTGAGAGTCAAAACCCTTCTGTCTTTCCACTTTGCTTTGTTTTAGTAATAAATTTGTTTAGTGCTCTCTAGGTTTGTAATTCTAGTCTAGTCTGTTAGTTTTGTTGTTCGTTTTGTTGTTTCAACCCATCAGTTTAATACAACTCTCTGTTTCCCATCATTCCTAGTCATTCCATTTCTGATCACTTTGTACTTCTTCTCATACTGACTTTAGCAACATGACATGCACATAAGCCTAATTTTAAAAGTCAATTTAACAATGAAGCAATGTTGAAGATGTAATGATACTCGAAAGAAATGAAACATATTGGAATACTGTGAAACCTGAATCAAGTGAATACTGAGGGAAAACAGAACATAAAGAAATGCCTTGGAAATGCATCATGCTTCATCGGTTTAAAGCCAAAGGCAAAAGTACCCCAAAGCTAAAGGAACCATTCGTGGTATCGGGATTGTTGCCCAATGGCATTGAGAGTCGTCAAGGCAAATATGTGAATCAATCAAAGGTGTTTAACTGTGTAGTTTGTACTTGGTAGGTTTTGAAGATTGGAATGACGAAGGCATTTTATTCGGCTATCCAAACACTTTATCCATTGCTACCCCTTTGAGCCATATTATATTTTCTTTCATATCCCTCTTTCGGAATCAACAACAAAAATTGAGGATTGAGCGGGGAAATCAAATGGAGAAACAAAAAGAAAAAAAAAGAAAAAGAAAAGAAAAAGAAAAAGAAAATAAAAAAATCGGGAGAAATCAAATCGCAACAAGGAAGCGATCTTCTGATCCGAACTACGTTCGACTTGATCCCGAAAGGGTACGTAGGCAGCCTCACTGAGGTTCAGTCACAATAAAGGAAAAATCTAAAAAAATCCCCCAAGAAGGAAACTGGGGCAGAAGTTATGGTTGTCGAATAAATAAGATTCCGAAAGTTGTAATTTTAACCCACGATGAAATATTTTTGAGCCTTTATATCCTTTTTTCTATATCCCATCCAAAAGCCTGCATTACGGTCCAAAGGAAGACCTTCCGACCAATCGTCAAGAAATGCCGAGTCAAACGAGCAAAGGTGAATCACATCAAGGGCAACACTCCAGTCCGAACAAAGGAGAATGAAGAATTCAAGATGATGAGAACCACCACGAGACTCCAAGATGAGAGAAATCAAAATGAGAGAGTCTTATCGGTGAAAACCCGCACGGGCACCGTAAGGCGACGGTGAGTCGAGAGAAAGAAAGAGCAAATGAGAGAGGCTTGATGGTGAAAACCCTATGGGCACTACAAGTCGACTAAGGATCAGATCAAAGAAATGAAGTGTTGAAGACCGGTTTCACAGCAGAGCTTGCAACAAGAGTTGAACATCAAATTTGCTATACAGAGAAGGCCAAAAGTGCATGTCAAGGTCGCTAGAGTCGGTATTCAAAATCCGATAGGTCATTCTTCCGTAGGTTTCTTGTTAGGAATTATGTTTTCCTTTCTTTCTATTCTTTGTACCTTGTTTTACCCTCCCTCTTATTGAGTCCTGTCGGGTCATAACAAGTATAGAAATGATTTCAAAATTTGCCACCAAGCTTTCCAATTGCACAAGATGGGATTTGGCCAACACGACAATTGTCGTAAGTCAGGAAAAGACAAGGCCAGTGCTTTAAGCCAAAAGAGCAACATGTGCAATGGAGCGGGCAACAATAAAAATGTTTGGGGTGCGTACAAGACGCAAAGGTTGGCAAAGTGCCAATTCGAGAAAATATAACAAATGGAAATATGGGAGTGTATTCTGACAAAGGAAAGAGCCAGTCAAGAAAACCCGAGGTTGTCAAATGAAGTCATCAAAGGAATCATAGACTTCAAGATTGGATTTTGTGGGATCCGTCAAGAAAGGAGTAACATACATGCCGTAAGGAAGGCGGGTTTTGAACAAAGAAAGAATGAAAAGAATAGTCGGTGAACAGGCCAAGCATTCAAGTGGAAAGCAAGTTCAAGGCCACAACCAACCACCACATTTCTAAACTGACAGAGTTTTCTTTGCTTTGAAACAGGAGCAAAAGATATTGTCAAACTGGGGAAAGAAAATTTTCTGTCATCGGATAGTCATCCGAAGAGCATGAAGGTGAATACAATTGTTTTTGAAGATGAATAAGGCAAGTTGAAAGGTGAATGAAGCAAGTATCGGAGAATGATACAATCTTAGTCTGTTGAAACTTTCTCCTAAGACAAAAGTCTTAGTCCGATGAATTTTTCACCTAAGATGAATTGGATAAAATCTTAGTCCGTTGAATCTTTCTCCCAAGATAAAAGTCTTGGTCTGATGAATGTTTCACCTAAGATGAAACGAAAGAATCTTAGTCTGTTGAAACTTTCTCCTAAGATGAAATCTTAGTCTGATGAATTTTTCACCTAAGATAAAAGTAGAAGTTGGAAAAGGAAATGAAGGCATAATTTGAAATGAAAAGGAAAGGCATAATTTGAAAGGTAAAATCGGAAGTTTGGAAAATAAAGAAAGGGCAAAAGCCGAAAAAGAAAGAAAAGTTTGTTGAATGTGAAAGACTTAAGAAAGTCTGAATTGCAAATGGACCCAGTCTGATGAATTATCTCCTGGAGTCATAAACTCAGTCCGATGGATAATCCTCCTGAGACCATACAAATGAATAGACCCAGTCCGAAGAGTTATCTCCTGGAGTCATAAACTCAGTCCGATGGATAATCCTCCTGAGATTACATTGAAATGGACATAGTCCAGTAAGATACAATCTTAGTCTGTTGAATCTTTCTCCCAAGATAAAAGTCTTGGTCCGATGAATTTTTCACCTAAGATGAAAGGAAACAATCTTAGTCTGTTGAATCTTTCTCCCAAGATAAAAGTCTTGGTCTGATGAATTTTTCACCTACGATAAAGAGATAATGAAATGTGAAAACAAAAGGAAGGACGAAGTCAATGAAAGTAGAAGTTGGAAAAGGAAATGAAGGCATAATTTGAAACGAAAAGGAAAGGCATAATTTGAAAGGTAAAATCAGAAGTTGGAAAAGAAAGAAAGGTAAGAAGTTGAAAAGAAAGAAAAGTTTGTTGAATTTGAAAGGCTTAAGAAAGTCCGAATTGCAAATGGACCCAGTCTGATGAATTATCTCCTGGAGTCATAAACTCAGTCTGATGGATAATCCTCCTGAGATTACATTGAAATGGACATAGTCCGGTGATATACAATCTTAGTCTGTTGAATCTTTCTCCCAAGATAAAAGTCTTGGTCTGATGAATTTTTCACCTAAGATAAAGAGACAAGCTGTTAAAAGTTACACAGCAGGAGAAAAAAGCAAAAAAAAAAAAGAGGAAGGCAATAAGAGGCAGGGACGACAGATGCCAGTTGCCAGCAGTTTATATCTAATAAATTTTGTTTCATGCAGGAACAAATTGTCACTAATCACTTTAAAATGAATGTGACCAATGTGAAAAATAAAAAAAAAAAACAAAAAGAGGAAGTTCGCCAATAAGTGGAGAAATTCACAGGCAAAAGATAATTGGTAAAAGAAAATACCAAAAAGAGGAAGGTAGCATCCTTTAAAATCCACTCCCCAGTCCTCAGGATACGGGAATACTTTTCTGCATTTTGCATTGCACGTTTAATTTACGTTAGGTGCCCACCTTCAAATACGGGAATACTTTTCTGCATTCGCATTGCACGTTTAATTTCTGTTAGGTGCCCACCTTCTAATACGGGAATACTTTTCTGCATCGCATTGCACGTTTAATTTTTGTTAGGTGCCCACCTTCGAATACGGGAATACTTTTCTGCATCGCATTGCACGTTTAATTTCTGTTAGGTGCCCACCTTCTAATACGGGAATACTTTTCTGCATTTTGCATTGCACGTTTAATTTACGTTAGGTGCCCACCTTCAAATACGGGAATACTTTTCTGCATTCGCATTGCACGTTTAATTTCTGTTAGGTGCCCACCTTCAAACACGGGAATACTTTTCTGCATTGCACGTTTAATTTCCGTTAGGCGCCCACCTTCTAACACGGGAATACTTTTCTGCATTGCACGTTTAATTTCCGTTAGGCGCCCACCTTCTAACACGGGAATATTTTTCTGCACTGCATCTCATACATGTCTGCATTTAAAAAGAAAAAAAAGGAAAAAAAATGAAAAAAAATGATGAAAGTCTGATATTCAAAAGCATGATGTGCCCAGTCACCATACTGGGGCAGAAAAAATCTCTATTTGGTTGTTTATTTTGTCACAAGCATGGGTCCACCTGGAGAATGGACGAATGCTTCATATTGAAGAATGTTTGAACAAGTCAAGGCAAGAACAAGAATGCCGGTGAAGAAAAGTTAAACAAGTCGAGGCAATAACAAGAATGCCAGTGAAAGAGAAATACAAGTCAAGGCTCAGCAACTAGGAGCCCACCTGAAATCATGGGCACTATATGTCCGGACTTGATCCAAAAGCTGAAGAAGATTGAACCAACACCCGCGGCTAACAAGCATCAAGATTCAGATCAGGGTCCGCATGAAGTACCAACCAACTCAAGATCAAGCTTCAGAAGACTCATAGATAGGAATTTTGTAATTCGTAGCTGATAGGTTTAGTTAGTCTTTCTCAATTTTGACGTAATAACGGGACAAGCGGACCGGAGCCTCGGACGAAACCTCGACTCTCAACCTCGATACTCCATCACTCCCGAACTACACCGACCTGATTCCTGTTTAGCCCAGGATATGTAGGCAACCTCTGAAGCAGGGTGCGGTCAAAGCTTTTCAAAATGCTTCACAACGGAATACTCGAACGGGTAAAAATCGTTCATAGTTGCTCACTTATCTTTGCACGGAAACTCTTCGTATTCCCGAGCAAAGAGGGGCAGCTGTGAGCACGTGATTTTTACCCTATATATGAGTTATTCCCATAAAATTCAAAATAAATAATTTTTCCTTATTTTTTACAATTTGCGTATTAATTAGTTGCATGTTAAATCATATAAACAAAAATACAAAAAATATGCATTTGCATTTAGAAAATATTTTTACAATTTGTGTGTTAATTCATGTCAAATCATATAAAAAATACAAAAATATGCATTTGCATTTAGGAATTTAATTTCACATTTTTTTAGTATCAATTTGTTTTAGAACAAAATGTAAAGAAAAATAACAAAAATGGTCCATCTTGTATTAATTGGAAATTACTACAAAATAGTTATTAAATAGTTTTAGACTTTAATTAGATTAATTGTTAGTTTGATCTCTCAATTTTATAAAATCAAGAAAAATACAAAAAGATATTTAAAATACAAAATAAAATAAAATACATGATAAAAAGGCTGAAATTCAGAATCAACTAGCCCAAAAGACAATTGGCCCAACTAAAATCACACAACCTAGGCCCAAGTCACATACCCCAGCCCAAGAAAATGGGTCAAACCCATGACCCAACCCATTTGAGAGCCTTCACACCTTAGGGACACGGAAATACCGTGTCTCTATCTCTATCTCTGGAGATGGAAAAAAGCCTGAAGGCTATTTCAGAAGAACACACAGGCACACATAAAACGGAGGCGAAAATCAGAGATTGGAGGGGGGCTTCTCGATGTTTCTTTGGATTTCTTCTTCTCAAAAGAAAACTCACACAAAAAAAGAGAGGAATCAGAATTTCGGCCCCCTCACATCTCCATCCAGTCGACGAACAGCTATCACAGCCAAACCAGTAGCGTCGATCAGCGTCGAGGTTCTGGTTGAAGGCGCATAGTCATTTGGTTCGAGTTGATGTCCGATTCTGATCTTTGGTGTTGTATTCAAAGGCTTTTTAATAAGAATTCTGAAGAAAATTTCTACTTAAAGTTGCTGCTCGCTTGCTCTTGGTCGATTTCAGTGTGTGCCGAGTCGAGTTCTCAGCTTTTGTTCGAGGTTCGAGTTGAGATTGTTGTTCTGTGTTTCCGGTTGAGTTTTGTCGTTGTCTCGAAGCCGATTGTAATCGAAGCTTTACTCTGTTGGTGTGACTATTGGAATTCTTATTCAAGGAAAGCACATTTCAAATTGAGGCGAAGTTATTTTCAATTCCAAACTTTCTGTTTGGAGAATTGTTTCAGGTCAGTCTCGTCCCTCTGTTTTTCTTGCTCTGTTTTGGTATAATTCAAGGGACGCCTTGATGCTTGGTTGATTGAAGTGGTATGAGATGCCGTTGACATATTTGCATCTGAATTTTGCGAGTTCTGTGTCCTTGGTTCGTGCTTTTTCCATCATTATAAATTAGTAATTGCCGAAGTATTTAATCGCATTCAATTGTCAAGCTGTGGGGGATATAATTGCTTGCTGTAAAATGTGCTTAACTGAACTGAATCGGTTTTAGTGAATTCTCATCTCTCTTTTGTTTGGGAAGAGATATTAGAGTGCGTTGCAACTCCTTCAGACTTAATCTGCTTGATTTTTCGCTATTGCCTGAACTTTGGATTGTTATATTCAAACCAGATCCTGTGTTAGCTTGTTATTTAAATTTGGATCTCATGACTACCATATTTTTGAGGAGTTGAAGTCGTATTTTAGTTCGGACTTGGCTTGGAAATGGATAACTCGTTTTTTTTTAAGCTCGTTTTTGTGAAATGATGACAACTCTGTAGCTGTAATTTTGGTCTTGGTATATTAGCATTCTGGTAGTATAAAAGGTTCAAGCTACATGTTTTAGCGCATAGTAGATCATTTAGTTATTCCCAGTATTACTAGAACAATCAGTTATTGCTTCTTATCTCTAAACACTGGTTTATTTGTACTCAAATTTTCAAAGGAACTTTGTTACTTTTACTGGACTTAACATTTGGTTAAATGCATTCCATGATTTTCTTAGTTAATCCTTATCACTAAGTTCATTAGTCCTAGCTGTTGAATGAGAGTCAAAAATAAAATTTCATACTGGATAGACTTGAGGAGGCTGTTGTCGCCTTTAATACTATGAATGAGGTAGGAAGCAGACCGATGGTGGAGACTTTCAATTCTCTGATCCATGCATTTGCTAAAGGGGGACTTTACAAAGAATCTGAAGCAATATGGTTTAGAATCAGTGGGCATTCAGCCTAGCATCATTTGTTGATGTATGATGCTGGCAATTTATGCAAAAAGTGAGAGGTGGAATATGGCCCGTGAATTGTTGAACGACGTGATGAGAAATAAGACTTCTGATATGCACCAAGTTATTGGACAAATGATTCACGGAAATTTTGATGATGAAAATAATTGGCAGATGGTTGAGTATGTCTTTGACAAACTCAACTCAGAAGGCTGTGGTTGGGCATTTGACAAATAAGGAATAAAAATCGTAGTTATTCGTAGGTCTACCTTTAAATAAAAATGAGACGAGCCTCGCCGCACAAAATATACAATTGCGGGGCCCTCAATTAATTGTAATGAAAATCTTATACTCGGGAAGACCATTTAGCGAATTTCACGGTCTTTCCCAAAGTTAATAAAGACGATAGAACCTTTAGGCACGACTTTAATAAAAATTACTTTCCTAAATACGGGTGCGCATTTATGTGACCCAAATCTTACTCTCGGCGAAACTTAAATACACTAAAGTCATAGGCGTACTGGTTGCGGTGTGACTCGAAATGTATTTTCGTGACGTCGCAATTCTATAAAATATTAAAGTAAAAGCACATACGTATTGTAAAATCTCTAATGAGTCAAACAAGAGTCAAGAACGATAATTGAGCGACCGTGCTAAAACCACGGAATCCGGAGTGCCTAACACCTTCTCCCGGGTTAACAAAATTCCTTATCCAGATCTTTGTTTTCGCGGACTGTATTACAGAGTCATAAATTTCCTCGGTTCGGGATTAAACCGGTGACTTGGGACACCATTATTTTCCCAAGTGGCGACTCCGAATAATTAAATAAATTGATCCCGTTCCGACTGTCCTTTAAGTGGAAAAACTCCGTCCGATACCAGGTGCTCAGTTTTGATGAAGAAATATTTATGCCAAAACTTTATGCTAGCTCGGGCGTCCGTTCCAACCACCAACCCCCTGGTCCCATGATGTCGCAGGTGTATCATGGTGCCCTTATGAAAACTCGGGGAAAATAAATGTAAAAGGTGGTGATGCCAACTCCCCAACCAGCCAATTTTGCATACTTCGTCAGCATCAGAAAAGCTTTATACATATACGGAGATAGTTGCGCCAGGCAGGTGCTATAGCCAATCAAGAAAGGGTAGACGTAGAAGGCACAATATCCAAGTTGATGGACCTCCACAATATTGCCACCATCCAATACCAATCACAAAGGGATATACGTTGAAAGCACAATGTCTCGGTCTATGGACCTCCACGGGGTCCTCAGAGACGACGAGAATGGGGGACGAGGCAAGTTCTTTGTAAAAATTATTCCGGGATATAGGGTTTCTTGGGAGTATCTCCTCTACTATAGGAAAGCTGTCCCCTTCCTCGATTGCCAAATCCTCGCCACCAGAAGGAGGTGCCATGGATAACGGAGTGGCGTCGGAATTCACTTTTTTTGCTCGGTGTGTTCTAAGTTTCATGGTAATAGAAGGTATGTTGGTGAAACTTAAAATGAGGAACGGTGGTTAAACAAAAAAATGCGAAGTGAAACCACGAAAACTAGGTTGAACAATTGAGGAAGGTGATCAATGCTGGAAATGGATACACAAAGAAGGAAATGGCTAAAAGTTTCTAAAATAACAAACCTTCACTTATTTATAGAGTTGGATAATGCGAGAATCGAAACAGAAGACTGCCAATGGTGCTAAAACCAAAGCGACAAGTAATCAAATGTTGTCTCGGGAAGGTGTGTATTGATGAAGCACGTGGGAGTAACATCACATCCTGATAACAACATCAATGAGGATTCCATAAGACAATCGAGATGGGATTTATTTTAATTATTTCAGAGTCGCCACTTGGGAGATTTATGGTGTCCCAAGTCACCGGTTAAATCCCGAATCGAGGAAAAGAATGACTCTATTTAACGGTCCGCGAACCAGAAATCCGGATAAGGAATTCTATTAACCCGGGAGAAGGTATTAGGCATTCCCGAATTCCGTGGTTCTAGCACGGTCGCTCAACTGTCGTGTTTGGCTTATCTATCTGCTTTTACAATTATGTACTTAGTGCAAGTTAATATCCCTTTACCGCTTTTATTATTGGTTATGATTTACGAAAGAGAAAGTTGCTTAAAAATATGCTTTCGAATCACGTCACACGAAATGCACCCGGATCCTCGACATATTCTTATTCAACATTTCGGGGTTTGGATTTGGGTCGCATGAAATGCACACCCGTATTTAAGAAGGTAGAACTAAAATATGCGCCCGGATCGACTACTTATTTACACTGTTGAGAAGGGCGTGATATTCGTTAAGAAACGACGCATCTCAAAATCTAAGTATTTTATATGTACATTTATGAAGGCTGTGTGATTAGTGTAACTATTGGGTGAGGCGCACCTTTGATTCAAATCTAAAGCGAACTACATCCCCCTGTATTTTACTTAAGAGTTGATTCCAAATTATTTAAAACTTGCTACGAACCACACCACATGAAATGCGCCTGTGGTTCCTGACATGCTTTGTTTACTCTTGCCCAAAATTGGGGTCGGGTCACATGAAATGCGCCCCCGACTCTTTTTAATCTAATTACGTCATTCCGTTGAGTAACAACTCCCTAGCTAATCTTGCTTTTAGCATAAGGTCTAACGTTAACAGATTTGGAGATTACACACACGAGCAGAGAAGATTGAATAGAGATACAACAGACTAATTCAGGTTTACGTGCTTATCTAACGACAGTGTATCTTTGGCCTAGCTACACTTTTCCATAACCAAGACTAACAATACAAGCTTAATTGGAGAATAACAGAATGTAATTGAACATAAGAGCTTTAGACGACTACATGTTTCAATAGACTTTATGCATAAGCTTCAAACTTCATTCTTTTCGAACCAAGGAACTACAATAACAGAGGTGTGTACCTGGAATGCGGAAGAACAAGGAAGAGTGAGCAATGGCAATGCAGCAACAGCAACAAGAACAGTAACAGGAGCAACAATCAAAGACCAATAACAACCAACAGTAAACCAACAGCAACAACAACCAGTGAACCAGCTACAACCCAACAACCAACAGTAATCGAACTTTATCAATCACTGAATTAGTGACTAAAACTTGAACCAAGCAGCAATAAACAACCAGGCAGAGAAGAACCAGCAGCACCAAATGAATACAACAGCAGCAACAACTAGTGGCAGCACTCAGCTAAACCAATAGCAAACACTACCAGTGGCAGCAATCAAGTGAACCAGCAGCAAATACTAGAGCTATCACAACAACCAACCACTGAACCAGCTAAAGCAATGGCTCAGCACTACCAACACAAGACAACAAGCAACCAAATGACCACACACTCAGCTATTGACTCAAAGCACACGGAACAGTAGCCAACAAAATCAATGAAACAGTGACTTCTCTCCCTTTTTCTCTCTATCTGTGACTATGTATGTGTATATCAAAAATGTCTCTACTGCCTATTTTCTCTTCAGCTATTACTCTCCAGTGTGACTCTTTTCTTTGCTCTCCAGATACTCTCCAGTCTGACTCTTTTCTTTGCTCTCCAGATACTCTCCAGTCTGCTCTCTCATCTCTCTACTGTTTTAGTTTGATGCCATCTTTATAGCAAGAAACCCCAACCCCTCCTAAAGGCCTACTATCAATTAACTATTGTCTTGCCCACACCTCTCTCTGCCAGACCCTGCCTGTCAGTCCTAATGCCTCTGTTTCAGCCACTAAGTTGTGCTTAAGCATGGGCTTTAGTATATTTATAACAGGAGACAGCTGGTGGTGCACTCTGCTGTACAGCAGGTTCCACCAGCAGTCTTGATGCCTTAACTCTTTCAATTATACCATTCAGACCTACATCAATCACACACTATATCCAAACACCCTCATTAACTCAGAATCCAGCATTGATACCAATCAGCTATAACCAATCATCACTTAATCACAAACAAGCACAATCCAACAGTGATTCTGTGTGTGTAATCAGTTTTTGCCATAAAAATGCTAATGCACAAGACCTACGAAGCTAATCGACCACATTGATTAGCCGATGACAACACACATAATTGACAACAAATGATCGACCTACAGTTGATTCCTAATGTTTCAGGCAGGGATCAAGGAACTAATCAAAAATATGAATTAATTGCTTGACGACCTTAATCACATTGAACCTATGATTCATTTTAACAACTAAAAACAGAGGGAATTGGCCAAATAAAAGGCCTCAAAGGAGGAGAACAAATCGACTGTTATGAGAAACTAAAAGCATGATAGATAAGAACTGAAACAATGAATAAAACAAACACACATATTCACAAAATCGAACTAAATTGACCAAAGAAGAAACGAATACCTCATAAAAAATCTGCCGACCCAAGCCTCGAACTAAGATATGGAATTATTGAAGCCAAACAGGCTTTAATCAAGATGTTCTCGATTGAGAACACCTAGACTAAAGTCCCTTGGACTTCAATTACGGCTAACCCGGCTTGAATTGAGTTTCTTCAAAAATTAGGGTTCTTGGGCTCGGATTTGGGGCTTTTGCATTTTTGGTTAGATTCGAAGCAAACCAATGCCGGCGGGGGTACGAGGGAGGCCATGTGAGGGTTTGGGGTGAGTTTGGGGTGATTTGGCATTGGTTCGAGCTTGACTCGAATCTTCAAATGAAGATTCGAGGAGCTCCGGCATGATTCGAGGTTAGTGGAGGCTGGGTTCGTGATGGGGGAGGTGAGGGGAAGGTTTTGGCGTTGGTTTGGTGGTGATTGGCCTACCGGAACCGCCGCGAGGCGATTTCCGGCAGGCGGCGCAAGGCGGCGTTACGCCGGGCTTTGAGAGCTCCTGAGGGAGATGAAGGGAGAGGGGGGGTCTGGCTTGGGGGGGCGGGGTATGGAATGAGCCTTATATACGAGATATGAGATTGAATCCTGATCGTTGGATCATTTACGATCAACGATCAGGATCCCCTCACTTAAACCAAACGACGTCGTTTGGTTAAATCATAATCTGAGTGTATATTGGAATTAAAGGATTAATCCGGGCCGTTGGATAATAAAATCCAACGGTCCAGATCAAGCGTTACCCAGGCTGAAGTTTGGACGGGTATTTGGGCTGGATTGGGGGAAATTCGTTTGGGCCTGGTTTTTAAGCTAAGTTTCGGCCCAGATCAGATCTACATGATACTATATGCGTATGTGTATATATATATATATATATATATGTATATATACATATATATATATATATACACACATATGTATATATACCAACCTATAACACCGCTGTTTTTTACTACAATTAACGTACATAATTACATATCACCCAAAAATGTAAATCACATGACTTCGATATCAAACACTAAAAAAATGCAAAACCTAGCATATATTTTTTGTATTTTTAATTTAAATAAATAAACGTGCACACAAAAAGATAAAATAGCACAAAAATCACAAAAATCATGCCCAACACGAAACTATTTTTATTTTTGAATTTTCTGGGAGTACTTCTCAAGTAAGGCAAAAATCACGTGCTCACAGCTGCCCCTCTTTGCGCGTAAACACGCAGAGTTTTCGTGCAAAGATAAGTGAGCGGATATAAGCGATTTTGCCCATTCGAGTACTCCGTATGAAGCATTTTGGAAAAGTTTTGACCGAACCTTGCTTCAAAGGTCTCCTACATATCCCTGGCTAAAAGGGAATCAGGTCAATGTAGTTCGGGAAGTTCTGGTAGCTGGGACTACCATGACTGTTGCGATCTCGTTGTTACTGCTGTTGCCGCTGTTACTGCTGTTACCACTGCTCAGCTGATTTCCTTGTTACACCGCACTAAGCAACGAAAAACAAGAAGCTAGACTAAGTTACAGTACTACAAGTTCTTATCTATCCTTTTTAACTTGATCTTGTCGCGCTCCTTGCCATCCTGTCTGACTTGGCGTTCCTTCTGATGCTTCTTCTCTTCTTACGAACTTGGATTCATGCCGGAGATTTCGGTTACATTCTACCGCTTTCCTCTACCAAATTAAAACAGATCGCCACTCCATTCTCCAGGCGGGCTCCCTGACTTCAACTACTACTTCAAAATTAAATCGCCACTCCATTCTCCAGGCGGGCTCCCCGACTTCAACTACTACTTCAAAATTAAATCGCCACTCCATTCTCCAGGCGGGCTCCCTGACTTCAACTATTAACTCTGAAAATTAAACGCCATTCCTCTCTTCAGGCGGGCTCCTGACTTCAACAACATCTTTTGAAAATAAATTGCCATTCCTCTCTTCCGGCGGGCTCCTGACTTCAACGTCAACTTTTGAAAAATAAATCGCCATTCCTCTCTTCAGGCGGGCTCCTGACTTCAACAACATCTTTTGAAAATAAATTGCCATTCCTCTCTTCAGGCGGGCTCCTGACTTCAACCATTAACTCTGAAAATTAAACGCCATTCCTCTCTCCAGGCGGGCTCCTGACTTCAACAACATCTTTTTGAAAATAAATTGCCATTCCTCTCTTCGGGCGGGCTCCTGACTTCAACGTCAACTTTTGAAAAAATAAATCGCCATTCCTCTCTTCAGGCGGGCTCCCGACTTCAACAACATCTTTTGAAAATAAATCGCCATTCCTCTCTTCAGGCGGGCTCCTGACTTCAATCATCAACTCTAAAAATTAAACGCCATTCCTCTCTTCAAGACGGGCTCCTGACTTCAACCATTAACTCTGAAAATTAAACGCCATTCCTCTCTTCAAACGGGCCCCGACTTCAACAACATCTTTTGAAAATAAATTGCCATTCCTCTCTTCAAGCGCGGGCTCCCGACTTCAACAACATCTTTTGAACATAAATCGCCATTCCTCTCTTCAGGCGGGCTCCTGACTTCAACGTCAACTTTTGAAAAATAAATCGCCATTC
The DNA here is from genome assembly GCA_032618575.1 of Nicotiana noctiflora. NCBI lineage: Eukaryota > Viridiplantae > Streptophyta > Magnoliopsida > Solanales > Solanaceae > Nicotiana > Nicotiana noctiflora. Next base: position 53,326 of record JASVEL010013823.1, read on the forward strand.
CTCTCTTCAGGCGGGCTCTCGACTTCAACAACATCTTTTGAAAATAAATCGCCATTCCTCTCTTCAGAGGGCTCCCGACTTCAACCATCAACTCTGAAAATTAAACGCCATTCCTCTCTTCAAAGCGGCTCCTGACTTCAACAACATCTTTTGAAAATAAATTGCCATTCCTCTCTTCAGACGGGCCTCCTGACTTCAACAACATCTTTTGAAAATAAAATCGCCATTCCTCTCTTCAGCGGGCTCCTTCTTTTGAAAATGAATTGTCGTTCCTCTCTTCTTGTACCATTTTATTCTTGCTGCATCGACTCTCGAGCCATCATTTCTCCTAAATCACCTTGTTTCGGAATTGCTTTCCTCCTGGGTCGTGTTGCTTTCCCTCCTGACTGCTGGGGATGTCTTTGGAACTAATTACTTACCTGCTGGGGTAATGCTGCCGGGGAAAATCTTCTTTATTTCCTCCTTTTCTACTTCCTTCAGAACCTTTATTCTCTCTCGAGATCGCCGGGGATTGAAGTGTCATCAGCTGGGGATTACCCTGTCGGGGGATCCCCTTTCCTTCTTCCTCTCTCCAAGCCTCCTTCGGGGCTCGCGCTTCGCTCCCTTGAAAAACTTGTAGGATATAATGCTGCCGGTGAAATCTCGAAATCAATGTTTCATTTTCCGAGGACCGCTGAGGGTGATACCGGCTTCTTGCCTTTCTGAACGCAAGCTTCCTCGTCTTGTCCTGTCTGTCGGGGGTATAATTTCATCTATCACAGCTTGTTGTTTTCTTTCTTTCAAATCTGCTGGGATAACCGGGTTCAAAGATCATTTCCTCGCGTTATCTAGCTTCTTCCCTAACGAAGTATTTGGTTTCGAGAAAATTTTCGCAACAGGAGAAAATTTTCTGCCCCAGTTTGAGAATCTTCTTCGTGGCATGCTTTGCTGCTGACGACCCCTTTTTTCCCTGTTTCAAATCAAAGAAAAATTGGTTAGTTTTAAAATGTGGTGGCTGGTTGTGGTGCTCCTGCTGGGGATGGTTCTCCTCCTCTTTCCATGCTCTGTGTTTCATTATCAGAACTTGCTGGGGATGTTATTATTTGATGATACTCATGCTGGGGATGGGTTTTTCCATTTATCCCTTCCCCGTTCTGTGTTTCTCAACTTGCTGGGGGTTATTTTGTTGAAGATGAGATTTCCTTTCTTCCTTTACCACTCTGTGTTGTCCGACCACCTCGGAACTTGCTGTAGATAACATTGCTGGGGGATTTTCATTTCCTCAAAATTGGTGTTTCACTCTTCTTGAAGGCTGTTGAGGATGACACTAGTTCGAAGACCATTTCCCTTAAGACTTTCCTTCTTCCCTAAGTGGATATTGACTTCCAGAAAATTTTCAAACTGAAAAGAAAATTTTCTGCCCCAGTTTAATAATCTTCTTCGCACCTTACTTCTCTGCCGTCAATGGCATTTCCTTGCTTTGCATAATAATTGGAAAGTTGGTGGCAAGTTTTGAAGTCATTTCTCACTTGTTCTGACTAGACAGACCTTGACGGGGAATTTTTGATAAAAATGAGAAAGATAAAAAGAAACAAAATAGAAGACAAAGGAAAAAGAAAATGACTCTCTAGCAAGAAATATCTACAAAACTTATCAAACGCGAATACCAACTCCACTGGTCATGACATGCACATATGGTCTATCCTTCGTCTTTCACGATTTCTGTCTCGTGATTTCCATCTGATTATCACCTTTAATCGACTTTTAGTGCCCGAAGGGTTTTCACTTTCAAGCCTCTCTCATTTTGATTTTCTCTCGCTTTCGTCGCCTTATGGTGCCTGTGAAGGTTTTCACCGGTAAGACCCTCTCGTTTGTATTACTTTTAGCTGGGGATTGGGGTGTCACTGCCAAGACTCTCTCGTATTTCCTTTCTGCTGAGAATCAACGTCTTTTCTGCCGAGAATCAACGTGTTATATTATGATAGGACTCTATCCCTCGCCTGACGCGGCATCTTTTGAAGACTGATCGGAAGGTCTTTCTTTGGACCGTAATGTGGGATTTGGATAGGGCTAGAAAGAAAGGGTATTGAAGGCTCAAAACAAAATCAATTTTGGGTTCAAAATTTACAACCTTCGGACCTAAATTTATTTATAATAAACACAATTTTTCTTTGCCCCAGTTTTTTACTTGGGGATTTTTATTTCTTTATTTACACTATGACCGAGCTGTGAAGCGCCTACGTATCCTCTTTAAGGAATCAGGTCAAACGTAGTTCCCAATTCCTTTTTTCATTTTTTTTTTTTCACACATTTTTTCTTTTTCTTTTCTTTATCTCTTTTTGTTGTTTTCTTTTTCTTTACTTTTCTTTATCCCTTTCTTCTTTTGCCTTTCAAACTTGTGTTTCTAGTCTTTGCAACTAATTCCGAATGAGGGGATGAAAGAATTTAAAATAAGGCTCAAAGGGTTGACGATGGATAAAGTGTTTAGATAGCAGAACAAAATGCCTTCGTCATTCCAATCTTCAAAACATGCCAATTGTAAACAACACAATTAACATTCGTCATATCTTTAAAGCACAGTTGGACAACACTCTCATTTTCATTATCGTGAATGACCCCACGTCGATTTGGCCAGCTTGCCTTTAACTGTTTCCTTTTTAGTTGCCCCGGTTTCACATGACTCGGGATCCAAATAATCTCAAATTGTTTTTATTTCCTTTAAATGACCCGATCATCTTCCAATTGCTTCATGATTAACTTTTAGAATTAAGCCACAATTATGTGTGCGCATGTCATGTCACTAGATTCGGCGTTTGAGCACAAGACAAATCTAAAGGGTAAACAGAACTAAACAGATAAAATGACCGGAAGTAACAAAAGACCGAAAGCTTCATTAAACTAATGACGAAATGGTTCAACGATAAAACAAGCAAAACAAACTAGAGTACAGCCCTGAAACAAAACTGGGCAAGGACCAAAGCAAACCGCTAGGACAAAAGGGTTTGACCACAAGAAAACCCTGAAAATAACTCGGACAACAAAAATGACCACAAAAACGAACCACCAAAGCTCCATCTAGCTGACCGAAAGATGGAGTATCTTCCCAATTTCCAAGCACAACATTTTAGCCACTAAGTTCCGCATCAATATTGCCAAGGCTGCCAACTGCTTCAACATTTTTAGCTCCAGTCGGTACACCCCCCAGGGGATTTGTGTGCCCCATGTCATCATCATCGACCACAATCAACCACCCTTTTTGAATCATTCTTTCTATTTCCTTTTTCAAGGTACGGCAACTCTCAATATCGTGCCCTCTGACATTGGAATGGTATGCACATCGTGCAGTAGGATCGAAGCTTCTTGCACGTGGATCGGGAGTGTATTCGGGGAGCGGCGTAATCAAGCCGACATGTTTTAACTTTTCAAACAGACTTGCATAGGACTCTCCGATAGGGGTGAGCGCCTTTTCTCGCTTCAGCAACCTTTCCTCCCTAAACGCCTTGTTTGGCTTGAAACCTGACCCAGGGGGTTTCCGGTATATTTGTGGGGGTTGGTAAGCTTTTTGTGGAATTGGGTACCTGGAAGGTGAAGTACGATTTTGGGTGCCCCGGGGAGAGTAGTGGGGTTGGGGATGGAAGTAGTGTTGGGAAAGCATAGCTGGGGGACGAGTAATCGAGCTACTCGAATGGCTAGAAAGGATGCGATAGGCAGGTATATATGGAGAGTGCGGGAGATCATCTGGCATCGGGTTCATGGTACGGGTAAGGACAGAGTCCAGGAAGCTAGGTGGTGGCGGAGGTGGTGCTTTTCCATCCATCCACGCCCGATACATATCAGCCACGTGTTGTCTCAATATCTCGACCTCCTCTACTAACCCGTGGTTCCGTTCAACCAGCTGTTGTCGGGTACCTGTACCAACCCACTCAGTCTTGAGATCCTCTGTCATCGTCCTCTGACTTTGTCTTACGGGGAAGAGTTATTTCAGAACCACAACCAACCACCTTTCTGGAAATGGACACAACAAAACAAAGCCAGCATGTCAGCATTAAGGTATCCCGCTTATCGATCATTCTTTTTTTTTTTTTTTTTTTTTTTTTTTTGGTTATGGAAATGGTCGAATCCTATGTGGATTGCCTACGTATCATGACCCCGCATGAATCAGACCGAGCGTAGTTCTTGCATGAATCAGACCGAGCGTAGTTCTTGCAAATTAATGCAAGAAATAAAGAGATGTTTATTTGATTTTTTTTTTCAAGGAAAATTATAGAAGTCGACTCCAACTACAAACTTGTGTAGGAGATTTCTACAAGAATAAGAATATTTTTTGGTGTCAATTATGACTATTTCTACAAAATTGGCCACATAATGGCTTATTTGACAAAATGACTATTTTTGCAAAATTTATTTAAGAAAGATAAACTTGAAAATTTTTTTTTCATTCCGTGGCTCATGGGGCATCGTCCGGCATCACCATAAACCAACACAAGAATATTTTCATAAATTGGCCATATAATGGCTTATTTAGACAAAGTGGCTCTTTTTTGCAAAATTTTATAAAGAAGATATAAATTCAAAATTTAATCCTGGGGCCTATGGGGCATCATTCAGCACCGACATAGGCCAACACAAGACTGAAGAAGTTCAAATGCCAAATGTGGCTATTTATGCAAAGACTGGCCATGTAATGGCTTATTTGATAAAGTGGATATTTTGAAAAGTTGAGCAATGACTCAAACTTGATTTTTGCGGATACAGCCTTTCGACATTTCCGCGAGGGAATATTTCCAGGCTGTGTCCAAAATTATTTACAAATGACTCAAAGTGGCTATTCTTGCAAAAACAGCCTTCCGGTGTCTTTTCGAGGGACATTCGGCTTATTTTAAGCAAGAATAGCATCACCCGACTTATTTATAACAAAATCAAAAATTTGACATTTTTTGGTTATTTTTTGCAAAAGGGGTGTGAACCCGAACTTGATTTTGCGGCTATGGCCTTGCAACATTTCCACAAGGAATATTTCAAGGCTGTGCCCGCAAATTATTAAAAATGATTCAAAGTGGCCATTTTTGCAAAAAACAGCCTTCCGGCGTCCTTTCGGAACATTCGGCTATTTTCAAAAACAGCGTCCCTTCGATTTTATTGACAAAATTAAACACACATTTTTTTTTTGATTTTTTTTATAGGGGTGGTTGGACCCGATGAGGGTTGCCTACGTATCCCACCTAATGGCGAGAATCAAACCTGCGTAGTTCGGTCAGATTATTTGAAATGATTCAAAGTGGCTATTTTTGCAAAACAACCTTCCGGTGTCCTTTCGAACATTCGGCTATTTTTCAAAAACGGCATCACTTTGATTTTATTGACAAAACTTAAACACACATTTTTTTTGATTTTTAAAAGGGGTGGTTGAACCCGATGAGGGTTGCCTACGTATCTCACCTAATGGCGAGAATCAAACCCGCGTAGTTCGGTCAAACAAACTACATCTTTAAAGGAAACAAACTATTTATTATTTTTTCTCACACATTTTTTTTTAAGTTTAAAACAATTTTTTTTTTTTTTTTTTTTAGTAAAAAAAACAAACTATTTTGAAATCACATATTTTTTATTTTACAACAAATGTATTTTTTTTCTTTTTAAGTAAGTAAAAAAACAAACTATTTTGAGACTATTTTTTTCATTTTCCTCAATATAAAAAAAACGGTTAGCTTGCAAGTCTGAAGCAAATATATACATAAAACAAACAGGATGCAGCAGGATGGTCTTTTCATTTCAGGTCACCTGTCCTAGACGGACCCAACCCCTGTGTTGAGTCCCCTAAGCCAAATGCAACATGATGCAAATAAACGTTCCTACTAGGGATCCGGCATGAAGCTTTGTTATTCTAGGTTCAAAAACCTGGGTTTATCTGTTCTAGACTCGGCTTACCCGAGCGGACAACTCGAGCCGAGGAGGAGGCAGCAACCCGGGAATACAGAAGCTTCATCGGTTTTGCAACTTATCCAAACCTCGTTCTAAAATGGGAATTAGACACTATACAGAAAAGAAGTCACACGAAGTGCACCCTTCTTCATGATTTAGAAGACTCAGAGAGGAGATTGGTTTCGGCACAATTTATATGTACAGTTCAAAAAATATCAAAGCGATAAAAATATCATTTTGCACATTAATACAAACATATAATAAAATCAGATAATAAATAAGCCAAATACAACAATTATTCCAAGCTCGAATTCTAAAACCCTGAACCAGTGGTTCTGGGTTTAAATATCCCCAGCAGAGTCGCCAGAGCTGTCACACCTCTTTTTTACGCACCCGCGAGGGATGCAAAGAGTTTTTCCAATTAAAGGACAATCGAGATGGGATTTATTTTAATTATTTCAGAGTCGCCACTTGGGAGATTTATGGTGTCCCAAGTCACCGGTTAAATCCCGAATCGAGGAAAAGAATGACTCTATTTAACGGTCCGCGAACCAGAAATCCGGATAAGGAATTCTATTAACCCGGGAGAAGGTATTAGGCATTCCCGAATTCCGTGGTTCTAGCACCGGTCGCTCAACTGTCGTGTTTGGCTTATCTATCTGCTTTTTACAATTATGTACTTAGTGCAAGTTAATATCCCTTTACCGCTTTTATTATTGGTTGTGATTTACGAAAGAGAAAGTTGCTTAAAAATATGCTTTCGAATCACGTCACATGAAATGCACCCGGATCCTCGACATATTCTTATTCAACATTTCGGGGTTTGGATTCGGGTCGCATGAAATGCACACCCGTATTTAAGAAGGTAGAACTAAAATATGCGCCCGGATCGACTACTTATTTACACTGTTGAGAAGGGCGTGATATTCGTCAAGAAACAACGCATCTCAAAATCTAAGTATTTTATATGTACATTTACGACGGCTATGCGATTAGTGTAACTATTGGGCGAGGCACACCTTTAATTCAAATCTAAAGCGAACTACATCCCGCTGTATTTTACTTAAGAGTTGATTCCAAATTATTTAAAACTTGCTACGAACCACACCACATGAAATGCGCTTGTGGTTCCTGACACGCTTTGTTTACTCTTGCCCAAAATTGGGGTCGGGTCACATGAAATGCGCCCCCGACTCTTTTTAATCTAATTACGTCATTCCGTTGAGTAACAATTCCCTAGCTAATCTTGCTTTTAGCATAAGGTCTAACGTTAACAGATTTGGAGATTACACACACGAGCAGAGAAGATTGAATAGAGATACAACAGACTAATTCAGGTTTACGTGCTTATCTAACGACAGATGTATCTTTGGCCTAGCTACACTTTTCCATAACCAAGACTAACAATACAAGCTTAATTGGAGAATAACAGAATGTAATTGAACATAAGAGCTTTAGACGACTACATGTTTCAATAGACTTTATGCATAAGCTTCAAACTTCATTCTTTTCGAACCAAGGAACTACAATAACAGAGGTGTGTACCTGGAATGCGGAAGAACAAGGAAGAGTGAGCAATGGCAATGCAGCAACAGCAACAAGAACAGTAACAGGAGCAACAATCAAAGACCAATAACAACCAACAATAAACTAACAGCAACAACAACCAGTGAACCAGCTACAACCCAACAACCAACAGTAATCGAACTTTATCAATCACTGAATTAGTGACTAAAACTTGAACCAAGCAACAATAAACAACCAGGCAGCAACAAACAATAATAGGCCAGTAGCAAACTGGACCAGCCTCAACAATACTGAACCAGCAACAATATTGGACCAAGCAGTAACAACACACAGCAACAACAACAATGACTAACAGCAGCCACAATCACTGGAACTACCACAGCCCTCAACCACTGAACCAGCTACAACAATGGCACAGCACCACCCACACAAGAACAACAAGCAATCAAATGGCCAAAACACTCAACTATTGAATCAAAGCACACGAAACAGTAGCCAAAAAATCGATGAAACAGTGACTTCTCTATCCTTTTTCTCTCTATCTGTGACTTTGTGTGTGTATATCAAAATGTCTCGGTTGCCTGTTTTTCTCTTCAGCTATCACTCTCCAATGTGCTCTCTAATGTCTCCCTACTGTTTTAGTTTGATGCCATCTTTATAGCAAGAAACCCCAACCCCTCCTAAAGGCCTACTATCAATTAACTATTGTCTTGCCCACACCTCTCTCTGCCAGACCCTGCCTGTCAGTCCTAATGCCTCTGTTTCAGCCACTAAGTTGTGCTTAAGCATGGGCTTTAGTATATTTATAACAGGAGACAGCTGGTGGTGCACTCTGCTGTACAGCAGGTTCCACCAGCAGTCTTGATGCCTTACCTCTTTCAATTACACCATTCAAACCTACATCAATCACACACTATATCCAAACACCCTCATTAACTCAGAATCCAGCATCGATACCAATCACCTATAACCAATCATCACTTAATCACAAACAAGCACAATCCAACAGTGATTCTGTGTGTGTAATCAGTTTTTGCCATAAAAATGCTAATGCACAAGACCTACGAAGCTAATCGACCACATTGATTAGCCGATGACAACACACATAATTGACAACAAATGATCGACCTACAGTTGATTCCTAATGTTTCAAGCAGGGATCAAGGAACTAATCAAAAATATGAATTAATTGCTTGACGACCTTAATCACATTGAACCTATGATTCATTTTAACAACTAAAAACAGAGGGAATTGGCCAAATAAAAGGCCTCAAAGGAGGAGAACAAATCGACTGTTATGAGAAACTAAAAGCATGATAGATAAGAACTGAAACAATGAATAAAACAAACACACATATTCACAAAATCGAACTAAATTGACCAAAGAAGAAACGAATACCTCATAAAAAATCTGCCGACCCAAGCCTCGAACTAAGATATGGAATTATTGAAGCCAAACGGGCTTTAATCAAGATGTTCTCGATCGAGAACACCTAGACTAAAGTCCCTTGGACTTCAATTACGGCTGACCCGGCTTGAATTGAGTTTCTTCAAAAATTAGGGTTCTTGGGCTCGGATTTGGGGCTTTTGCATTTCTGGTTAGATTCGAGGTAAACGAAAGCCGGCGGGGGTACGAGGGAGGCCATGCGAGGGTTTGGGGTGAGTTTGGGGTGATTTGGCATTGGTTCGAGTTTGACTCGAATCTTCAAATGAAGATTCGAGGAGCTCCGGAGTGATTCGAGGTTAGCGGAGGCCAGATTCGTGATGGGGGAGGTGATGGGAAGATTTTGGCATTGGTTTGGTGGTCATTGGCCTACCGGAACCGCCGTGAGGCGATTTCCGGCAGGCGGGGCACGGCGGAGGAGGGCGGCGTTACGCCGGGTCTTTGAGAGCTCCTGAGGGAGATGAAGGGAGAGGGGGGGGTCTGGCTTGGGGGGGCGGGGTAAGGAATGAGCCTTATATACGAGATAGGAGATTGAATCCTGATCGTTGGATCATTTACGATCAACGATCAGGATCCCCTCACTTAAACCAAACGACGTCGTTTGGTTAAATCATAATCTGAGTGTATATTGGAATTAAAGGATTAATCCGGGCCGTTGGATAATAAAATCCAACGGTCCAGATCAAGCGTTACCCAGGCTGAAGTTTGGACGGGTATTTGGGCTGGATTGGGGGAAATTCGTTTGGGCCTGGTTTTTAGGCTAAGTTTCGGCACAGATCAGATCTACATGATGTACTATATGCGTATGTGTATATATATATATATATATATATATATATGTATATATACATATATATATATATATACATATGTATATATACCAACCTATAACACCGCTGTTTTTTACTACAATTAACGCACATAATTACATATCACCAAAAAATGTAAATCACATGACTTCGATATCAAACACTAAAAAATGCAAAACCTAGCATATATTTTTTGTATTTTTAATTTAAATAAATAAACGTGCACACAAAAAGATAAAATAGCACAAAAATCACAAAAATCATGCCCAACACGAAACTATTTTTATTTTTGAATTTTCTGGGAGTACTTCTCAAGTAAGGCAAAAATCACGTGCTCACAATTAATCTAACTATTGGAGTTTGTTAAATAGTTGACGGAGACAAAAAAATATTCCGTTTCAGACAAACTTAAAGGACTAAACCTACTCAGAAGTATATTTAAGTGAATATTTTAGACCTATCCCAGGCATCATCTTTGTCATTTTCTTCATGTATAGGTCCAAATTTGGCAACCACGACAGCTGCCAAGTAAGACGTGGAACAAGGTTATTATGACACAACGTCTAATGGTTGCCATGACAAAGGACGACGACCAAGGGCAGGCAGTCAAAACGAGGTGTTAACAATAGTTTGAACTTAGTGGAGACAGTAAGAATATGCTCCTCGAATATTGTTTATGTTGTACTTTTTAGATTTCTTTGGAAGAATGTCCCTTATAAATAGGAAGAGTTAGTAAAGAAGAGGGCATTCTAACTCGAGGAAAAAGAACACTTTGTAAAAGGTTGATCTGAAAGAATATACAAAAGTTGTCTTATTCATTGATTACATTACTCGATCATACATTTCTTGGTTCTATATTCACAAGATCCGAAGATTCCTCAACTGTCTATTTTCTCCTTTCTTTCCAAGTTGTTGTCAGGGGAAGGGGCTTTCTGAAAGTTACAATAATTGGGTGGTAACTTGTTAGTCGCATTTTATTTAGATTCATTGCGCATTTATGTTGTTGCATTTATGAGCATTTAATCAGCTCAAACATATTAGCTAACGACATTCATCTTGTTTACTTTATTTATCATTTGGTCTAGATTTTATTATTCTTAACTAAGATTCACTCCTCTTCTCATCATTAATTGGTTTAATCTAATCTCCATGTATGGCATTATTATCATATTCCAACAATTGAAGTTGGTACAGAATGTAAATTCTTTTCTTTTGCCAGAACTAGTGATAAAATTATACTGTAGCAGTCTAATGAATAGTACTATTTTGTACTACGAAAATTCATCAAATTCTTCCGTCTGTAGGTTGTTGTCGTGAAGAGATCTTTATGCTGAAAAATTGTTTTTCAATGGTAATTTTTTTTTTACTAGTACTATATTTCAAACACCTATGTCAAACCCCAATTGCTTTTTATACACATTGAAAAAATGACATGTTATCTAGATGGTCTTCTTGTTTGCAGTTTGAGTTATTCCATATTCCTTTAAATCGTCATTAAAGCATCGGACAAGTCTCAAGTCACCCTCTGATTATTTTTCCCTTTTGTCTTTTTCAATAAAACCAGGCAACTTTTACTATTTTTCATTTAAAAGAAAAAAGTCCCAAGTAAATTTGGGTAACATAAAAAGTTCAAACATTAGAAATTGTAAATGATTTTAGACTACTTCATGTTTGTTGCCCAATATATTTAAATGTTGTCACATCAATATTTTTCGATTTGCTTATTAAAAAAAGAAGAAAAAATAAAATTGTTATTGCATAATCGAGTAATTCTTAAATATATCATATATTCGTCTTTGTCCTTTACTTATATAGTAGATGATTTAGCTTATACACGAAAGATTAAATCATCGGTTCTTATAAGTATAAAGATTATGTTCACAATCTAATGATGGAATTGGACAACCATCAGGATTGATTGTAGCACAAGATTAAAGATAATTTATCTTGATTATGGGAATGGTTTAATTTCACCTTCTTGTGCTAGTACATTTTGTATGTATTGAACGGACCAAGTAGGGATAAGTATTTTATACTCACTTAATAAAATAAATTCTCTAGCCATTAAATGTACTTATACTCTTAATCTTGATATAATTATTATTAGTTGAGTATATTATTATGGTTTTGATTTATTAAAAGGAGAATATGCCTGGTAAATTGGACAATAATAATAGACATTGGCAAAGTAATAGTTAGTTGATGAAATCCATGAAGAAAAAATAAAATTGTTATTGCATAATCGAGTAATTCTCACTATCCTCCTCCTTCCTTCCCTTTCCAAGATCTCATATGTAATATAAAAAACTTATAACTCAAAAAATTTGCGTGTGTATGCAAATGTATCAAAGTGAGCACGACATTTCATTCTATCTGTATACTTAACAATCATTTGGAAAAAAAAAATTGTAGAATCAATTCTCTCTAAGCATCTCTAATAGCCAATAATATTTTCATGACGTGTGGTATGAAGTTTGAGTTGTCACTTCGCTGGAGGGAGTACGCGCTGTCCACCAAACCATGAAATAAAGAAATTGAAATGCAAACATTTCTAAAAAATAAATAAGAATTTTTTGCAAAACCACATCAATTTCAAAATATCTCACCAGGAAAATAAATAAATAATCATTTGAATGTATACTAGTCTATACTTAAAAGGAAAGAAGTTTGGCATAGAATTTTGCCAAGTGGAACAAGAGTAGACTGCCATGTGGCTATTGTTAGGACAAATTAGTTAGTTAGTTAAATTAGTTTTTTGTTTCAAAATTTTTAAAAAAAATTTAAATAATTAATTACTAATTGAAAACTGTAATACAACTACTTTTTGTATGTGCATTTAATGTTTACTACTTTTTATTTCGGTAATTAATAATGTTAATGTTAGTAAATCAGTTATTAAATAATTTTTAAATAAATAATTAATAAATTAATATTTGGCCCCTTCGAAAACTGTATTTCAGTTATTAACCTTTAATTCTACATTTAAAAGAAGAAGTAGTAGCAGTTTCTACGTTTTTTTCAAAAAGAAAACCTCATTCCTATTAAATAGGTATGTAAATACATTTTGAGACATTAGCCGCCAGCAATTAGGAACCATTTTCATCTCTTTACCCTAAAACTTTTATCCTCCATCTTCGGCACCCCATTCCCACGATCTCTTACCACTATATCAACTTCTTACCCACATCTATCCACGATTCCAGTAACATGATTTTACATTTTTATCACATCAGTTTTACTTTTACAGTATATATAGTTTTTTTTCTTTCTCTATCATGTGCTTATCAAACAACAATTCTACACTACAAGATGTGATTGGTACACTACAAGGCTTTTTGCTCTGTTTTTTTTTTTTTGCTTTTATGAATTACGATGCGTATGCTTTAGTTGGAACAAAGGAGACTTTTGGTGGTATTTGTATGTATTCTGATTGTTGTGCTTCCGTCATGATTTTGTTTTTCTCTGGAATTTGTAGGAAATTATGATTGTTGTGTGATAAAATGAATTCTTAAAATTCTATACTAGAATTCTATCCAAATGTTTGTGATGGAGCTTTAAATAATTTGAATGACCAAATAGCCAAATCTGCATTGGACCATTTGTCCTTGAGACTCAGATAATTGCTTTTCAAGAAATAAATAAAAGAGGGTGCATTTATCAAGAAAGAAAAGTTTAAAGGGTTCACCTTTCAAAATCAGTTGAATTTACATCCTTTTCCCAACAATTAATTAAAATTGGTATGAAGCTCTTCAAATTTGTGGCATATACATGTGAAGTATTCTTTCTTGTGCGTCAAGCTTATCTAATGGAGTAATTGTATTAAAATGGCACTGCGAAAGTGCAACATAAGTATGTACATCAATAGCCAAGCAACTAATAGCTACATGCTGTATCCCTATTATGTGGCTAGATAAACACTGCCTCCAGTCTCAGGATAAAGACGTCCTTGTATGAGAAATACTCAGAATTATTTGGTATGTTTATCTGGTTATATCAATATCTATACTCCAATTACTAACCATTTAAGACCACTATTTTGTTAAGAAGCTAAGATGGTTTGTGAATCATGTAGATATGATGAGTTATGTTGGATGAAAATTTAGTTATACTCCAGTAGCTTAAGAAAAGACCGGCTAGTTACGGGGGTTTTCAACATTTCAGGGGAGTTTGACCTTTGATGTTACTTGATGTTCCTTTGGATGAACTTAATATTTGAGTTTTTTAGTTAGATCATTGTAATATACCTCAAAACATCCAGCAGTTTTGGTTAGCAGGTATTAACTACTGATCATTTGAATCCAACTTCACCTTTTAGGAAGTACTGGCTTAAGAGAAGGCACAAGCATCATCTTCTGTTAATCAAGACATAGATCTTGATGAACTGATGGATGTAAGTTTGCGTATCCATCACTGTTTCTCCTTCTAGGCACATAATATAATTTGTATGTCTGTTTATTTGCTCATTGTGCTTTTAACAGGACCCTGAGCTGGAAAAATTGCACGTAGATAGGATTGCGGATCTCAAGGTCTGTTGTTGTGTCTTGACTGCAGGTCAACACAGTTAGTTATATCTGGAGTGCCTGATCGTTAAACAATTGTTTTGTCTTAACTCTCTTATACAGAAAGAAGCAGAGAAGCGACAAGCTTTAAAAAGGCAAGGGCATGGAGAATATAGAGAGATTAGTGAAGGAGATTTTTTGGGTGAAGTTACTGGTAGTGAGAAAGTGATTTGTCACTTCTACCATCGGGAGTTCTATCGCTGCAAGTAAGGACTTACTTTATGTTTCACAATTTACTGCCCTCCCACATAAAAGAAAAAGATATAAGAGGAGGGTTCTTTCTGGAACCTCGATACATGTTTCTGTTATTCTATGCTGCTACCTGTGTTTAAGATAGAGAGGAAGGTGGGGAGTAATTTCCGATGTTAGAATAATTCTGGTATATCCCATACTGTAGATTTGTAGTTCGAGTTTTTTTAAAGTCGTTAGTGCAAGAACCTTAGTCATCTGATGCAACAAGCTTGACATTCATAAAAGTGTTGCCTAAATTTGCATCTTGAAGGTTCCATTTGTGACAGCTTTAATAAGGTTAACTGGTCATCCAAAATTTTATTAGCCAGATTGTGACTATTCTCTGGCTTCTCTTCCTACTTCAATGCATCGATGCTCAGATTAGAATAATCTAGCTATACATACTTGTGAAAAATAAAACGAGTAGGAATCTAGCTTTGTATATACCCGCATGCAGGCATACACAAACATAATGGTATTCATTGCTCTTTCAGGATCATGGATAAGCATTTGAAGTCTCTTGCACCAAGACACGTTGATACAAAGTTCCTAAAGTTGGATGCTGAGGTTTATATATCTTGAGTTTTTGTATTCTTCCTCAGATTATGTACAGTAGGAACAGTCCTGAAATTTTGTGAAGTATCTGCACCCACCTATGTGTGGAAGATAACACAAGTAAAACTGCAAAAAGAAATTTCAATTCTCAGTGAAGGAAGGAAAGAAAGACTGGCTCTATAACCTTTTGAGGACTGTTCATTGAATCTCACTTTCATGCTATTTCTCATTTTATCTCATGTAACTTAATGCAGAATGCTCCTTTTTTCGTTACAAAGCTGGGAATTAAAACTCTTACATGTGTCATCTTCTTCAGGTTAGTACCTCCTGGCGTATTTAGCCTTTAGGGTACTCTGATTTGCACTGCTCTATTCCTTCCCTATTTTCTCTGTTGGTTGGATACATATGTATTCATCAGATCAAACTTTTAAGATAATTCATGAAGCCACTAACTTTTAAAGGGGAAGTGTTGAATTTGACTTGATTTTGTAGTTAATTATGAGTTTGCTTTGTCAATTATCTCTTCTACTAAACATTATCTTTTATATTTTTGGGTATTTCTTGCTAAACCAAATAAGTTGGACAGGTATAGGACAAGTCGGAAAGAATTCGGACAGGCGCAGGATAAGTCGGACAGGTGTAGGACAAGTTGGACAGACGTAGATTGGTTGCTTCATATGAAGGACGAGTCCGACAAGGACCGTTAGTAAGTCTTATTAGAATGTTTGGTTAGTTGATTAATAGTTATACAATTAATTATGCATATATAACTCATTGTGTAGATATGAGAACGCATCATCTTCTCATTGATTTGAACACAATTCCTATATTGTAGTGCCTTAGACTGTCCTTTATCATACTTAATATTAGCCACAACGAAATTCATCTATTTATTTTTTGTTCTAATTCTTTTGAATTCGATTGCTAAATTTAATATGCAATATACGTATGTTTCTATTATCTCTTTCCGCTCTTCTTTCATTTGAATCGATCTGCGCATTGCGCGGGTAAGTATACTAGTTGCCTTAATAAGCATTTACTCGTGAGTCGTGTACTACATTTTATTCAACCTCGTTTGGTCGGCCAGTCAGGTAGTCAAAGAGAATATTGCTAGAGATTAGTCCTTTTGCTATAGATTAGTCATTTTTCTTCAACCTATCGATTTGAGGTGGGGAACATTTCTAAAAAATAAATAAGAATTTTTTGCAAAACCACATCAATTTCAAAATATCTCACCAGGAAAATAAATAAATAATGATTTATAATGCAGCAACCGTTGGCAGTTACACCAGAATCCTGCCCTCGTTCTCCATCTTGTCATATGCAGTATTATATTACTATATTATGTCCAGTTATAACTAGGCAAACATAGGCACCAGCTAACATTTTAGGTTGGCCCCCTGAAGGCCTACTTTTTCTTGCAGCAAAAGGTTGCAATTAGACTAATATTAGTCGAGCTTTGTCTTAGTTTGTTACAACAGCTTTAGTACAACATTTAGTGTCTTTCGTGTATTTTTGTATTTCTAGACGTCATTATTACTTGTTGTTTTTAATTGTACTGCCTAGTGGTAGTTGTGTATTTTCGCTTGATTTTTCAATTGGCCTGCTTGTCATTGGCCTTTTCCTTTATTTTTCCTGAGCAAAGGATCTATAAAAATAATTTCTCTACCTTTTTAAAGGTAAATATAAAATATGCATACCCCGTTTATCTCTCCTGAGCCGAAGGTCTACTTGTGAAAACACATTGTGTTTGTTGTTGTCGTTGTTGTTCTTAATAGAGGAGGAAGCATATTTGCTCGCAATAGAAGGGACATCCTTCTACAAGGAGTGTCTTCCAACACCACTTCGCAGATAAACATTCACTAAATATACATGTAAACCAATGCCAAATATCAATTTGGGACTAACTCGCATACAAATCGAGCTAGTGATAATAGGTCAGACATCCCTTGTACAAAATTCTGTGTACACTACTGTTTGCACGAACAAACTATGTAACCTAGTGAATCAGCCCACTTGGCTCCATAGGCAGGGGAACTAGCCTTAAGATATGGGTTCCCGGCCAAGTAGGTTTTGCCCAAACATTGTATTTACATTAGAAAATTCAATAAAACTTTATAAAGATTTGATTTTGAATCCATTTATTATTATATATATAACTCGAGGTTGTTCAATAAAGAACTGATAAAGGAATGATACTCCCAAGGTAGATATACTTTAACTTCAGAAGGGAATTACTCAATTACTCAAAGTTATCTTGCAATACTTGGTCAACAACAGAAGACGAAGATTGTAGATTTAATATGGACATTTGTAGCACAACCCAAACACAAGTTTATTGGTTGGCTTGCGACACTTGGGAGGCTGCTAGCTAAGGACATGATGATTGGAATGCAATTACAGGTTGAAGACAAACTGTAATTTGTGTAATGAGGACACACTTGAATCACATGACCATCTGTTTGTTAAATGTAGCTGGACCAATGTAGTAAGGCAAGAGTTAAATCTGTGGCTTGGACAGGCAAAGCAAATTACATGTATCAAACAAATGCTAGAAAGAGAAAAAGGAAGCATTAGAAGCAATTCAAAAAGGAAGTGATAGCTCAAGTGCATATAGCAGTGATATACCATACATGAAGATCTAGGAACAATAATTCAAGGAAGAACAGTAACTAAAACAGAGGTAGTTATACAAATTAAGAGAGAAGTGATAGAAATGATAGAATTACTTTGGCAGTCAAAGAAAAAACAGAAATGTAGAAGTTTAGTTAGACAAATTACTTGTAATTAGTTGTTTTTTTCTTCTGTTTGTTGGAGGCCTAAAAGTGTGTGATCAGATAATTAGGTGCTCTATAAGTTTAATTGTTGATGATGTCAATGGTAATATCCACATTATTACCAAAAAAAAACAAGGA